>BGPR01029925.1:0-18980 GCA_013235015.1 Araneus ventricosus
TATTCAGTTTCGTTCACTGAACGACAAAGCAAAGCACAAAACATCCTCCATTGTATAAGTATTCAAGACACCGTGTGTGCATTCACCTCAACGCAACATCAGCTAATTTCATGAAGCCATTTGCCCACACTTTGACTGCCAATGTAGAAGGCCTTCATATCTGCCGGCCTAATGCCGGCCATTTACTTCACAGATAAACTGGATATTTTGGAACGCGCGAAGGAAAAAGCCAATCAAATCTATGTAGATCAGCCAAATGGCTTGTGGTTGATGGAATTCCATTTAGACTGAAATCGGAGCGAAAACACTGGAGTTTAAAGTCTCGCTTCAGAGGGACCTTGAAAGAGGCCAGCGAAAAGAACAATGCCTTGCATGAAACCTCGCTTCGAGCATAGCATAAATTAAAATCTGCTGACTGGGGAAAATCGAAGAGCGATTGACAAGCAACTGTAGAGAGGGAAAGAAGATCTCTCCCCTACCTTCGTTGAGAGTTAGCGTGCTTTTAAATACAAGTGAATTGCGTGCCTACATTTCTCGATTAAAATGGGTGAAAAACACCGGGCTTAGGACAAATAGCACGGTTATATTTCAAGTGAATGGCCGGCTTAAGGTGTTTCTAGAGCTCGCATACTGTCTGTGAAGCATGCGAAAACCGTTACGCACAGAAAGCAACGTTCCATTGGACCTAAAAGTACCAAATTTAGCATGTAATTACTTCTTCGGTAGTTAGATGCTTACTAAGAAAGGGTGTTTCAAAATTTTAATTGGAGTTTTACTTAATAAAAAATTAATCGAAATTTTTACGTTCTTCCTCAATAACTCCGGAGCTTATTATAGCGCAAAAACTATTTTTATATCCCTTTCAAATTTTATAAAATAAGCTTTTCATTAGCACCAATTTCATTTCAGTATAATTTTTTCTCTAATTTTAGTAAATTTTTCGAAATTAATTTTAAGCACAATTCATAACAATGCTTTTCATTGTTGTTAAGAAATTCAAACCAATTTTACTGTCTCGTGAAATTTTCAGTTGCCTGCTTTGCCAGTTTTAACGTTTTGAAAAAAAAAATGCTTTATTAGGACATTAATTCCAAAGCAGAACTTTCGCTTTTATTAACATGATAATGTTTCTAAACTGACATTATTTGTATACATCGCGTGATGTAAAAGTCGTAGCGCACGAAAGACAATGGCTGATACAATCAAGCCAGTCGAAGAGAAGACAAATCAATCCCACAAGATTGCCATGCTATAATGTTTCGGATTTGAGGTTCAAAATTTACGGAGAGTTTCTCTCTCTCTCTGATAATGTAATTCATAAAAGTTAGAAACAACACGCTTTGCATCCGAGTTGAACTGACGCAGCACCGAATCAAACTCTTCCCCGATGAGAACTGGTGAAGTTTTCTAACAGAAAAACAATACAAGAGTAATTATGGTTGAATATACAGGAGGCACACATATGAAGTGACACATTTCAAAAATTAATTTTAAAAAGCTAGAAATGTTGGAACTACGAATTTTTTTAAAAAATGAGAGCGCATCTCAAAAAGTTTTTTTCAGTTAGGTAACATGCCATTTCAGTGATCTAGGGGATCGTAAATTACTGTAAATCAAAACTTTGTTTAGAGCCATTATCTGAGAAAATATTGAAAATGGGAGAAAAATAAGCATGTATTTGTAGGGAATTTTACGCTCTTGAATTTGTTAATTCAAAAGGAGTGTGAAAACTGAAGAGTTTTCGTGATGTTCAAGAAAAACTGAAAAAAAGAAACCAGAAAACACGCATCGGATTCTGCTGATCGATAGCCATTGCGTACAGAATTTTCTCGCTGTAACAAATTTAGAACGGAGTAACGCCGCGTTACCTATCTGAGAAAAAAACTTTGTGAGATGCGCTCTTATTTAAAAAAAACGTAGTTCCAGCATTTTTATTTTTTTATTATTTTTAATTTTTGAAATGTGTTACTTCATTTGTGTACAACCTGTATAGTCGGAGTTCTGGATTTTTTATTTTCTCTAATCCGAAAATGCTGCATTTTCTTAACAGTCTCAATTTTTAAAAATAATTTTGTTTAATACTTATCTGTAAATGTTTCATACAGTTAAAAAAATCTTCTGAAGATTAACAAGATTTTTAAAAGCTAAAGAGTATATTAAAAAAATAGTTTCTGAAGAGCTCTCTTCTCTGATCTTTTTATGTTAATAGAATATTACTACTATGAATAGGAACTACATACTTCATTTTACTTTCTTTATTAAATAGTGGAATTTTTCTTTTGTTTACCTGGAACTAATGAATATAAAATAGAGTATTCTTTTTTCAATTCCTACTATTAGTTCACACTCTCCCTATATCCTGTTCAAATTTTGCAATCGATTTTAAACTAACTTCCCAATGAGCTGGAGACTTGAAATTTTAAATATAGCTCAGAACTAGATGACAATGAAATATTAATTCGCTTTCTTGTCTGTCTGTCTGTTTGTCTGTCATTTCATATTTTGCATGACGCATGCGCAGTACGTTTTTCATTATATCTCGAAAACTATTAAAATTACAGACTTGGTTCTTGGGTATATGGATGGCCCATGGGATCATCAAAGCACCCCCATATTTTAGCCATATCTTTGCGCATGCGCAGTATGTTTTTCATTATATCTCGAAAACTATTAACATTACAGACTTGGTTCCTGGATATATGGATGGCCCATGGGATCATCGAAGCACCTCCATATTTCAGCCATATCTTTGCGCATGCGCAGTACATTTTTCATTATATCTCGAATCACCTAAGTAGGAATTGACTTTCATTTTTTTATATATATATATTACTTGTTCATGAGTAATTTCATGGCAAATGATAAAAACCACAGCTCCGTGTAAAAATATTAAAGGCTAAACAGTAAGAGTTATCTAGATAACTTTTATTACGAAACTGCGTTGGATTCTACAAAGTTCTATAAATGGCATAATTGAAAGAATTACGCGATGAATGCAACTAGTGTGGATGAATCAATCTGAAAGCAAAGCAATTATAATTTTTATTCCTATTTCCTTAATCTCTTCTGGCTTTTTTCTTGCAAATTGTTTGATAACTTACTTTTTCTTTTTTCTTATTATTTTCTTTTCGTTTCTTCAAACAAATGACTGTTGGCCACCCCTGTACCCGCCACTCCAAATATTATATTCTCCCTGAAGTTCCACCTATTATATTCTCCCTGAAGTTTCACCTTATTATATTCTCCCTGAAGTTCCACCTTATTATATTCTCCCTGAAGTTTCACCTTATTATATTCTCCCTGAAGTTCCACCTTATTATATTCTCCCTGAAGTTCCACCTTATTATATTCTCCCTGAAGTTTCACCTTATTATATTCTCCCTGAAGTTCCACCTTATTATATTCTCCCTGAAGTTCCACCTTATTATATTCTCCCTGAAGTTTCACCTTATTATATTCTCCCTGAAGTTCCACCTTATTATATTCTGTTCAGAAAATCCAGTCACCTCAGTTATGGATCATATTACAAGTTTTTACGTTTTTTCCTCACAAAAATTGTGATCAGCAGCCACCCTCCTGAAACCTTTCTTCGATTGCACCAATTAGATGACCCCCTTTTTCCATCACTTAATCTTCACCTTCGCGCAAGAATCATGTATCTGGCGTAATGACATTGTTAATGACTTCCATGCCGATAACTTCTGGAACGCCATCTTCGTCTTTTCCAACGGACTCCGACGTTCTCTGTTTTTAATTTGTATCTAGCAGCGCCGCTACAGCACTTAAGAGAGACAAAAATAATAAAAACCGGATTGCCTTTCGGCATACCATCTGGTATTCAATTTGAACTGGCTCGGAAACCTAATAAAAAATGGCTGACTTATGTCTTTCTTCCATGCGAAAGACAATTAGATGATGGGAGACACAAATTAAGCTGAATTATTAACAGAATTCTTGGAATTCTTCGGATAATGATAAGGAATTCTTTGTAAATTATCTATAATTCTTTTTTTTTAGTCCGCAATGAACTAAAAACGTTCTGTTTGAGAAAAAAAATGAATAATGATAGTCGTAAACTTCAAAAAGTATCCAATTTTTTGTAGACCAACGTTATAAAAAAAAATCGCTTTCTCATTCTTTACAATCTTATTTAAAACAATAGGTTTGTTCCATGTTTCAAGTACTCAAAACTCACGAATCATTCTCAACAATCACAATAAACCGTAGGAATGCTATCTATAACAATAAAAATACATGAAAGATTAAGTAAATCATTTGCAATGGCGTATTAACTTACATGATGTATATAAAGAATAAAATCGATTGCAACGTCATAATTAAATCGTGTAATAAAAATGAACAAAAAATCATTTATAATGACTTTATCAATTTCCTTATCGTTTAATAATGAAATACTTTATATTTTAGTCAGTTCAATTAAGCTTCAGAAATGAGCTGAATAAGAATGGTTATAATCGTAAATTTCAAAAAGCAGCCGATTTTTTGTAGTCCAACGTTGTAAAAAAATTCAGTTTCTCATTTTTTACAATCTCATTTAAAACAATAGGTTTGCTCCATGTTTAGAGTACTCAAAACTCACGAATCATTCTCAACAATCACAATAAACCGTAGGAATGCTCTCTGTAACAATAAAAATACATAAAAAAAATTAAGTAAATCATTTGAAATGGCGTTTTAACTTGCATGTTGTGTATAAAGAATAAAATCGATTGCAACGTCATAATTAAATCGTGTAATAAAAATGAACAAAAAATCATTTATAATAGCTTTATCAATGTTCATATCGTTTAATAATGAAATACTTTATATTTTACTCAGTTCAATCAAGTTTCAGAAATGAGCTGAATAAGAGTGGTTATAATCGTAAATTTTAAAAAGTATCCGAATTTTTGTAATCTCACAGTATAAAAAATTAAAGAACTGCTTTATAATCTGCTCGTTAATCACATTAACGACAGTCATGAGAGATTTTCGAATACTGTTGCCCTATTTATACCAGTCTCACTTCATATGAAGACCACCTGTAAGGCACAGCCTTCGTATATCTTGAAGAAATAGTTCGATCAGCATGCGCTCGTAGCATTCTTTGGGTAAGATTGCCCTCTGGTTTCCTCAAAGTCCTAATTTCACACAAAATTTTCACAAAATCCAAATTGGTGCAAAGTTATAAGAACATTTTTAAATAATTTTCCCATCACTGGTCTGAGAAATCAAATGCTAGGTTTATCCTTGAACCCCATTTTAAGTAAATGTTTTTTACAAAAAAAAAAAAAAAGGATTGTAGTGGAGAAGGAACGTTGTCCGGATCTGTTATTTTTTTTTTTTTTTTTTTCCCCAAGAGAAATAAATAATAAAAATTGTGAAAACGTCCTTAAAACAGCTCGATTTTCGTCAGACAGGTTAGAACGTTCTGGCTCTGCTTATTTTGTGACTACACCACAGAAAAATTGAAAAAGAAAGAAATATGAAAAACTCTAACAACGTTGAATTGCTCTGAATTGAGCGAGATTTTTATTTTCTTAAAAAGTACACTAAAGCTAAATTTAACCTTAAACACTCAACATTTTGTAGAAGGCGAATTAAATTAAATTTGTTATATATTTTATTTAAATTTCCCCCAAAAAAGTTATTTTATTAACATTTTCACTTAAAAGGTACATTTAAGTTTTAACTTTTTTTCTTCATTTTATTCTTACACACAGTGTTCCGTAAAAGACAAATCGGACGATTTTTTTTTATATATAAATTTTCTCACAAATCATCTTGTATTTATTTGAAAAGCACTCTAAACCTAAATGTTAATCTTAAGCCTCATTTTCCAATTCTGCACAATGTATCGTAAAACAGAAATAAAACGAACAGTTCGAAAAAAAAATTATCAATTTTTCCCACCACTTTTCTGAGAACCACCTTCACCTGAAAAGCTCGATTCTCCGCCCGTTCCTTTTCGTTTTCTTCCCTCCATAAGCAGCCCCGAATCTCACGAGAATGACCCACAAGTCAACAGTGGAAGAAACATTTTAATTGGGCAAGGTTACTGTTTTTCAGACTCACCCTCCCTCTCGATCGCAGATAACTATCTTCATGCTCTGCTGACGGAGAGCGACAGTTTTCCCAGACACCCTCTGGTAGATAGTGAAGGGGGGAAAAATGTCCTGTGTAGATAGGAACAGAATATGAGAACGCTTTGATCGATACGATTTCGTATTTTTGGGGATTTCTATGGACAGAAATGGTGTAGCAAAAACTGAACATGAAGAATTAAGTCCTAACAGTTTTCCAGTGGCGTAGCGATCGGGGGAGCAAGGGGATATAGATGTCCCGGGTGCTTATTTTATGGGGCGCTATGGAGTCAAAACATAATTGCGTTTATGCCATTTTTAAAGCAAAATATAATGGAGTGGCAAAAAATAATACCATACCCCTCTGGCGCCACCTACCCATGTTAAGCCACTGATAACGACTTGGATAAAAAAAAAATCATAATATTTTCCGGGCGCCACTTACTCTCGCTACGCCACTGGCCTTGGTGACAAAACATTAATCCGTTTATGACAATTTTTTCATTTATGTCATTTCAAATTTATGACATATTTCTGAGATATTTTTAATACCATACCCCTCGCGCTCCACTTACCCTTGTTAGGCCACTGATAACGACTAGGATAATAAAAAAAATCATAATATTTTCCGGGCGCCACTTACAATCGCTACGCCACTGGCCTTGGTGACAAAACATTAATGCGTTTATGAAATTTTTTTAAATTTATGACATTTCAGTCAAATACAATGAGGGGCGCAAAAATAACATGCCCTGGGCGCCATTTTCACAAACTAATTCGATGATGACGAGGGGGGGGGGCGAAAAAATCACATTAAAACCGGGACGCACCTTACCCTTGCTACGCCACTGCAGTTTTCCTGTTTACAAATTTGCATTTTAATATGATAAAGTTTATAGGCTGGCAAACCATATGTAAATTGTGACATGCTTGATGTAAAAACCGTTCAAAACACTCTACAGTGCAGAACGCCGGACCTAGAGCTTCCAAATTTGGTTCGTTGTTAGTTCTTGGGTATTAGGTGCTCACTGTAAGAAAAGGTTTTTCAAAATTTGAATTAGATCTTTAATTAATTAAAAAAGTCGACATTTTAGTGTCTTCCCTCAGAAACTTCGGAGCATATTATTTTACAAAAATTGCTGTTACAGCACTTGAAAAATTCAAAAACTTAGCTTTCCCGTGATACCAACATTATTTCCGAACAGTTATTTCTATAATTTTTAAAAATATTTTCAAGTATATTTTACAACAATTCTTTTCATTATTTCAGTTACTGCATTTATACGCATGCGCATTGCAACGATATTAAATATAAGTTTTGTGAGCATGTTGTTTGTTGCTATAATTAAAAGTAAACTTTTAAAAATAATGTAAAGACAGACAAATCAAACCTAAAACCTTATGCTACGATACTTCGGATTAGAAATTGGAATATCCCTTCGGTTTTTTTTTTCTTTTCTTTTTTAATGGGCGAGGTTTGTTTAAAAGTGAAAACAGTTTTGGTATTAAAAACCCACATGAACTTTAACTAAATAATATTATTATTAATTATGAAAGAGTATACCTAAAAAAATTTTTTTCGATGAAATGAATAACTAAGATACCCTTAAAGTCTATTTTTATAAAGTAGAAGAAATTTAGAAAAGAATCCGTTCTTACAAAGGTCACCTGCAGGCGGGGATTCAAAAATGGGACTTTCTTCTGTGAGAGGCCTGACTTTAGTCCGAAAAATTGACCTCTAGTGACCCGAAAAATCCCAAAAGAAATGAAAGACAATGGAAGAACTACTCGCAAATAAAACTCCGACACAACAAAAAAATATTACTTTTCTATAAAATTTCCGCTATCATTAAGGAAGTTTTCATAATAACTCGTAAACAATTTTTCCATTCCATTCTCAAACAACAGCCGGGACATCGAAAAATAACTGGTGTTCCAGTAAAGGTAACGTTTCTTTTAGAGCTTAATAACAGCTGCTGTTGAGACGGTGGTCTCCGACTCCAACCAAAATGCAAATGGTCATATATGAATTTCAACGCCTTGAAAGATTAGAACTTCAAAGCCACCGTTTCAAAAAGAAAATTTGTCTCAGAGGCGTAGCGAAAATAAGTGGCGCCCGGATCATAATAGGATTTTTTCGCCCCCAATTATCATCAGTGGTTTAACTTGAGTAAATGGCGCCAGTGACAAGGATTTTTTCGCCCCTTAAACGTGACATAAATGCATTAACATTTAGTCAGCATGGCCAGTAGCCGGTGTAAATGGCGCCCAGGTCATATTATGATTTTTTTTTTACCCCAATCGTCATCAGTGGCTTAGCACACAGAACATGGTATTACTTTTAAGCTCCCTCATCAGATTTGCATTATGGCATAATGGCATTTTGGCTTCATGGCGGCTCCTATATTTGGCACCCGATGCATCTATACCCCTTTGTCCCCTCCCCCGTCGCTAGGCCACTGTACTGTCTTCTAGAATATCTTCTGGGATTATTGGCCCAGCGAGGGGTGGGCAAGGTGGTATAGATCACAGAAAAAGAGTACCAGAGGTCTCACTCCGGAGTTTGGTTAACTATCGCAGTGCCACCTACGTTGGACAGTCTTTGTGAGAGAACTACAAACCATAACACGACGCCATATTATATATCGAACAAAAAGCCGCCATGTTGGATTGCCGGTTTAATTCTTGCTGCTCCTTGTCAAATTTCCTAGATTATTAATTATAATCGATTTTTTTATTTTGAATTAGGCCCAATACTTTATTTAGAATCGATATTAGTGACCATTCCAGTTTTTTCTACAGAGTAGACTACTTTCCTATTCAAGATTCCTGGAGATGAGAAAGGTAAGTTTAAAATGGGTTTCAAAATTTTTATGAGAGGTTATTTAAATAACTGAAAAATTTCCAATATTTAAGATACTTAATCTCACTTTTTGTATATAAAATAATGAAATTTTGTTTCATTTTTGTGCAATTACTGGAAGCATATTAAAATGCCTATCGTATGGAATAATCTCACAAAAATGTGCATGAATTCTTTAAAATTTTAGTAGTGCTGTATTTTGAAAGATTTCTTTTTCTTTCTCTGTAGTATAGATGCCCCCTGCGTCGGTTAGCCTCGGTCCCACGACCAGATTTTCTCCGAGCCACTCGCGTCATAGGGGGTTTATTGCCAGTTGGAATTCGATCGGATGGACCGTTCTCGTGATTTGGTCAATCACGAATACCCTTCAGTGAACCGCTTTTTTCCAAGTCCTTCCCTAAAGTCATCAGCGGTTTTTTTTTCTAAAAAAATACAATTATAAGATTATTATCATTGTTCTATAGTGTTATATTACTGCAAAGTTATAAATATCATTTTTAAAAAGCGGTAAAATGATCATGAACATTGATATAAATTAAATTATTGTTATTCATATTTATGATGCAATGATTTAAGTTCAGTATTGTGTCCCCACAAAACCCATAAACTTTTATTACTATTATTTTTACTCCATTTGATTGTATGTTTACGAACCTTTTTAAAACATATTTGCTTTTGGCTCTGCGTGAACTAGAAGAAGGCATTTAAATGGACAGAATCTTTTCAAAAAAATTTTTAACTGCATTTTTAAGGGAATTTGTAAAGTTGGTTTAAAATTTAATGAACAATTTCTTTAAATAATTCTACTAATACTAAAGAATTAATAATATAAAAACATTTAACATAAATTTAAAAAAACATTAACATAAATAAAACATCACTAGTACTAGAGAATGTATTACAATGATATGATCTCCCGGGCCTTACTAAACCTTCCTACGCCACTGTCTGGGATCATCTGGTATGTGCACTGTCTTCTGTATTTATTAAATTTCACTTCTTGTACAGATGGGCACTGGTGGCCTAGTGGTATGGTAAGGTCTCGGCATAGGGGCCGGAGGGCTTTAGGCTCGAAACCCGATTCCACTGAAGATCCGTCGAGCATGCAGGCCTGTTGCACGCGAAAGCTACTTGCATACACACCGATTTGTGCCGGTCGACATGAAAACAGTCTACTATTTGCAGGCGATGCGTTCCGTGCACACACACCGATTTGAGCCAGTCGACATGAAAATAGTCGACTATTTGCAGGCGCTGCGTTCCTTGTACACACACCGATTTGAGTCGATAGACATGAAAACAGTCGGCTATTTGCAAGTGATGCGTTCCTTGCACACAAACCGATTTGAGCCGATAGATATGAAAACAGTCGGCTATTTGTAAGCCTTGCGTTCCTTGCACACACACCGATTCGTGTCGTCCGTCGAGGGAGAAATGATTTGACATCCGGGGTCGATGGTTCCCCATTTCATCACGACGATTATTCAATATAGCCAAGTAAATGCAAATAGAAAAGTTTTACTTACTGAACTAATTTATTAGCACTAATGACAACTAAATTATTTGATAATCATTCAAAATAAAAATTTTCCAGTCTAATCATTGAAATTACAGCTTCGTGATAAGATTTGTTTTTTGAAGAATTGGTTTCTTCACTAGGCCTGGTAATTCTAATGGACTGGTCCTTATACGTCTCGAATAGATTGAAAACTAGTCTATCTAAATTATTATTTTACATCTGTTTTGATGGAAATGAATTTGGGGAGTTTCTAGAATAATTAAGGTATCGCGATGTTAAAAAAAAATTACCGAAATTTTCAATAATGCCGTGAGAAGCTCATACTGAAAATATTCTAAATTAATGTATGGTAATTGCAATTAAACAGAAATAAATATTAAATAAGTGAAAACATTGATCGTATTGTTTACTTTTCATTTTCATCTGCTAAGTTTTACTAAAATATTTCTAATTTCATTTTTGATTATCGTTTTAGTAAAATAAAAAGATTTTTGGGATTATATGAAAAAATAAAAGTGAAGTGAAGCGAAAAAATCGTGATTTTCTACCGAAAATGTAGGCGGATACCTAACAATTAACAACCAAATTATAATGTATTGACATTGAAACTCCTTCGTGACAATAATCTAACAATGTGGAAAGTAATCACTTCAGCATTCGAAAGAATCCGAATTTTCATCCGTTATGTAAATAAATCAAAACTAAAGAAATAAAATGTGAAATCCAAAATACCTCTGAAATCGCAAATCCAAAAAACACGCACTGCATTTCAAGGAAATAATGGCGAAGAAAATTTGTTTCTTTTTGCAACGATATCCTCAAATTTTACTTTCTCGTATACGAAGTATACAAAGAGAAAGTATTGTAATCGTCAAAAAATTCGTACTCGAGATTTTGACGAATCTCCACGTTTTTGACCTCCCTGAGTCCGACAAACACAGTTTTGGAATCATGTCTGTCTGTTTGTCTGTGAGCACGATAACTCGAAAACTATTAGAGCTACGGGGATGAAATTTGGTATGTGGTCTTTAAACATAATTTGTAGGTTTCTATCAAATCTTGGACAAAATCCGTCCAGAGGAAGTCTGTCTGTATGTATGTTCGCGGTCATGCGAACGCTATAACTCAAAAACTTGAATAGCTAGATGGATAAAATTTGGTAAACAGTTTTATCGTCATGAATGTAGGTCCGTATAAAATTTTGGACAAAATCCGTCAAAGGAAAGTCTGTCTGTATGTCCGAAATCATGTGAACGCTATAACTCAAAAACTTGAATAGCTAGATGGATAAAATTTGGTACACAGTTTTATCGTCATGAATGTAGGTCCGTATCAAATTTTGGGCCAAATCCGTCAAAAAGAGGAGTTCAAATTGCATATTCAATTTTTTTAATCCGATTCTCATGCGCATGCGTACTGGTATCAATCTGTGCACGTGGAAGGATTACGTGACTTTGTCCTTGAGCCGGCAAGAGTGGAAATCGGTGCGCATTTAATCGGTACGCATCTGTTTGAATTTGATTCTTTACCTAAATATTTTTTGATAGCCATTGGATCTTGGGTTACAGTAGGTTCGAATTTTTTTATCCAAGCGGGGGGAGGGGAAACAGCACCTTTTTTGGGAAGTGTACGAGAAAGTTTAAGGGAGACCACTCCCGCTGGTTTCTTCTAACCCTCCCCAAGAAGGTCAGTGATTAATTTTAGAATGCCAAAATTAAAATTAATAGGCATTAGCAATATTAATGACGATATTGTTTACCTGTGCCTGTCATGCGCGTTGCGCCCGGACTCGCCTGTGTTAATATTGCGACAGACGGAGGGTTAATTTTTAATAAAGAACATAACTATATCCTACAAAGAGAGTTTTGAATTCGTTTCACACTCAGATACATTTCAGAATTACAAACTATCATTAGATACAAAACAGTAATATATGTTCGTGACTGAACCGAATAAATCGTTATCCGAAACGCACCCCCACCCTCTTTATTTCGGTTAACCGGGGTTGTACTGTAAATACCATTAAGAAAAAAAATAAACTGTTCGTCAATTTCTTTAGAGGAAGAAATTACAATAAATAAGATTAATAAAGACTGTTTATATATTTCTTCCAGGAAAATTATACCGATTTTTGTATTAATTTTTAAATTTATCTTGCTTTTAAAAAACCGTTTCCCTCAATACAATTGCCTGATCCAGAACTTACAAGTGCAAACAACGATGTGAAAAAAATTATTAAAACAGAAGCAATGAGAAGCTTTTTTTATAAAATTGATTAATTTTTTTATATTAAACAACGAAGAATTAAGAAATCGAATAAAAATTTTTCTTTAAATTATATTAATTTCCCCTAAGTTAATTTAAATAAATTTCATTGAATTAAAATTTAATAAAAATTAATTTTTAAAATATTCTCCCCGGCGGGGAATCGAACCCCGGTCTCCCGCGTGACAGGCGGGGATACTGACCACTATACTACCGAGGATAAGGGAGCTTGCCGAAACCCGGGATCGAACCAGGGACCTTTAGATCTTCAGTCTAACGCTCTCCCAACTGAGCTATTTCGGCACACCAATGTGACCTTTGGAAAGGAAGAGCTCCGAGAGGAAGTCGAAAAATAATCTTCGGAAAATCAATTGTGGTTACGGGAAAGTGGCATCAGAAGTGGGCTTATCTATGCAATAAATATGATAACACAAAGACGCTTTTTTCAACGCTGTCTTCACAGTAAATATATGAATTAAAATAATAGTTAAAGCCATTTTTTTATAGTAGATTTACATGTGTAGTTGAAGAAGATCGACCATTTTTTTTTTATTATTATTCATCGCTTTTTTTTTAGTATCTCTCTTTATATCTTTTCGCGAAAAACATCTATTAATAGGAAAAAAAGAAATGTTAAAGAAAACAAGGAATGAAACTAAGCATTCTGTTAACATTATCAAAAAAACTTAATTATTTCTTCAGTATGGGGTTTATTTATTTTTTATTAGATTTTTTTCATAATGCAAAAAAAACAGTTTACAATTATTTTTTGCTTTGATTCAAATGTAATTAAAATTATTAATATTTGGTTACGTTTCGGCAAGTTTAGTTGTTATCTGTCCTCCAACTACACAAACAAAATAAAATAAGTACATTATACAAAGTATAGATACAAAAATGTAACAAAAAATGCAGTCGAGTCCTTTGAAATTTAACATTCTTTTGAAAGTAGTTTCCGTAGACGTTTTAGAATTATTTTTCGCAGGATCAGATTTAATCAGTGCCGGATTATCAAATAGGCAAAGTAAGCAACTGCCTAGGGGCCCCGAAACTTGGGGGGTCTGTCCAGGCTCAAAGCTTTTCTGTGGTTTTTTTAGGTAATGTAATTTCGAGCATTCATTTACTTTATTCACAAAGATCATGTTCTTGAACTTATTCAAATTAAAATCAAGTATCTTTTATATTTCAGATCATTATTCTTAGGAATTTTTTCATGTTTTCAAATTTACTTGCAGATCAATGTAGTCCTATTTTCTTCACAGTTTCATGGGATTTTTTTTATCCTTTTGTTTAAAACTGCTTTTAAATTTAAATTAAAATATTTTTATAAGCGAGATATTAAAACCAACTCTCTTGAAGGTGATTCGAATTTCAATTTTTTGTTATTTCAGTTCGTCGTAATATTTGTTACATAAAAATTGCTTATATAGAGATAAAATTAAAATCAATAACAATTTCGTTTTGGAAATTAATGAGGAGAAAGGGCAAGAGGAGAAATGTGCATTGTCTGAGGGCCCCCAAATGGATTAAGATATCGAACTAAGCTGAAAAAGCGATTTTCGAAGAAAAGTTCAAAAACTTTTTTATGATCTAAAAATAAAGCCATAACTGTTAAGATTCTAAAACAGTCTTTGCTTTTATTCTTATTCATTGAATATTTTATTCTTTGATATTTATTTGAACTAATGTGTTATTATATTTTTCAAATGCGTTTTCTGAAAATGAAAATTTCAGTAAAATTGGTCCACGAAAATCATGATATCTCCAAAACAATTCATTAAAATTCATGGAAATTTGGTAAACATGTGCCAAAAACCTTTGAGGGTGTAATAGACCTCAGATTTTATGATATTTATTAGTCATGGCTTTATTTAGTCATGTTTTCCAGTCACTTTAAGTTTGACACATAGGGCAATTTTAGTAAAAACTCAATAACGCCAACTTTGAATGTTCATAAAATATTTATTTATTAATATAAATTTATCTTGCGGTCTATTACATTATAGATAATTTGAACAGTACGCATGCGAAATTAAAATTAAATATATCCCATACTTTTTCAATTATGCTCTTTTTCTTAACATTAAAATTTTTATTAAAATTCTTGAAAAAAAAATATTTTCAAAAATTACTGATGATATATGAATTTTTATTTCTTATTTGTGACCATTTAAGCCTGTTTTTGTTATTTAGGTCTGTAAATCTTTATTGTGCATGCTTTTAAAAAAAATCTTCTCCGAACCTAGTCGAATACCTTAATCCGGTCCTGGACTTAACATAGCACTTGACCACTCTGGATTCTTCAGAGGACTAAGGCTGGAGATTTCATTCGAAATTTGCTCACTGTCCTATTTTAATATTATTTTTGAAAATTCATGCTTAATTGGAAGATGAAAATGGAATTTTGTAATCGATTTTTCACTCACTTCCTTATGCGCTCAAGGATTGAAATGTTTGTACTTTTGTGTTCTCTACGACAACAGACTATTTTAGTATTTTCAGAACTTAATAATCACTTCATCTTAATTAAAGAAAGTTTTGAATCCATACCAGTAGCGCCACCTCGTATTCAGTTTTGTTGAATAGATTTTAAAAAGTAGAAAATCAAGAGAATCAGATCGTCCATAAAAGTGGGTGTGCAAGACCAAAAATGGAGAGAGGGAAACCATATATCACACACACACACACATTCAAGCAAAGACTGCTCAAGGAACATGAAATTACTTAGATAGAACAGCGGAAACAATTTTTAAAAAATAATATTGGCATTGAAGGGAATGAGCTGAGTGATTCAATTGCCAAAAGTGAAGACTGCTCAAGGAACATGAAATGACTTAGATAGAACAGCGGAAACAACTTTTTAAAAATAATATTGGCATTGAAGGGAATGAGCTGAGTGATTCAATTGCCATAAGTGAAGACTGCAAGTAGAAGACTGAAGAAGAAAGCAAGTATTGATTATGAGAAAATTCCCAAGTCTTGAATCAAACATCGATTGAAAGGGCACAAAGATGTGATAGGTCACAAAAAGCGAGTTTTCTTTTTGGATTGATGCCTGTGTTGAATAATAGAAGATGTTATGGTGGCTTTCCAATCTACCAAAATAAATTTTTTGAGAAGTCCCCGATTGTGACTGCGGTTTGGACTAGTACCTGGTATATGGATGTGCAAGTTTCGATGCACTTAGGAAGGAATATTTTCCTGAAAACTTTCTTTCTCTTGGCTTGCTGGTCTTGGAAGTTCATCTAAAGGCGAAAACTGGCTTAGTTATAGTCCTCACCATTTTCGTGAATCCTTCCCAAAAATGTCCTCACGTAACTTCAAAATAGATTGTTAATCGAACTAAACTAATTGACATTTTAATGCATGGTATATTTAAAAAATGTAGTTCAATTAGAAAGCAGTTTTTCAAAAGAAGGCAGCATGAATGTTGTTATAACCAGTTTCAACTTTTCTATATCTACAATCGAACGAACTCTCATGTATCGAACTTCCACAGATAAAAACTTTCTATATTCCGAATTTTTTTCAGTTACCTTGGATTTTCATTAGAAAAACAATTTCTGTATATCGAATTAAATATCTATGTTTCGAGCAAAAATTTTGTTCGATATGACGGTATAAATATTTGACGGAATAAATGATAATTCAATACACTGATAGTAAATTATTTTATTTATAAAATTACGATTAATTAATTATTAAATTATAAGAAAATTTGCAAATTACGCACATATTTGAGCATTTTTTAAATAAATTTCTTTGGTAATTTAATTTTTATGCCATCATTAACCATAACAAATTAACTATACATAAATTATTTTTAGTAAAAAACAATTATGTATTTATTTTATGTATTGAAAAATTTACAATATGTGTTTCTATACTTAGAAATTTCTATGGATCGAATTTTTTGCCAGTAACCTTCAAGTTCTATATATAGAAGTTCCACTGTAACTATTTATCGATTTTATTTATTTATTTATTCCTTCATTTATTTGTTTGTTTATTCATTTTTTCCAAAGTCATTCCCTGTATCCGTTTGAATCGATGTCGACGCCAGAAAATCGAAACATCTGCTACGACATTCAGTTTCCGAAAAGGCAAGACAGCGTATCGTAACTGGGAAAAGAAACAAAAAATCAGCTTTCTTCGCGACCATAAAAACTGCCCAATTCCACCGTTCTTTTTCGTCGTGGAATTATGATTCGGGAAAATAGCTCTTTCGCTAGTTATTAGAAGCGCCAAATCCATTGTGTTTTTCCCACAGAATGCGAAGCGCGGGATTTTTCTCAAGTGTTTAGGTTTGTGAAAGAGCGCCTCAGTCGTTCGAAAATATAAAGAAAATGGTGAGAATCGGCGGGAAAACAATGGATGTAAGCTGGACATCCGAACGCGCCGTTGCTGGTTTTCGACCGCGTCTCAACGATGCCATTGTTGAGTTTTACGAAATGACACTCCGGGACGAAACTAGGAATTTTCATTTCTACATTCGAGATGTTGGATTGTTAATAAATGGCGTCGAGGCCTCGTTGATCTGTTACTTCATTCCCATGGTGGCGTTCATCAAAAATGAAATAACAAAACAGAATCCATCTAATGCTAGGGTTACCATTTCGTCCCGACAGTCCGGATTTCAAGCTCATGTCCGGATCTTCAAAATATCCTGATTTATGCCAATAAATGAGGCGAGATTGAAATTTGGTTGTAATTGAGAAAATCTGACGTATTCTAAAAAGCTGGCTTCATTCGGCCAATGAAAGAAAATTCATTGTTTACACTGCTGATGAGAAAGTGGAAGAACCCGCTTATCCAAGACCCAGTTCGAACTGCAAATTAAAAGACTTCGCAGTTTTGTTTTAATTCTGTATTTCATTACTGTAATTTTAAAATATCAAACATTGATAAAAATTGTATATTCTTTGCATTCTGACGTCTTAATTTTTTTCACTCCCTCAAACTCTGCTATTGTTTAGAAAGAGTCTTAGGCAGCATTTAGAATTTTATACTATACATTGACCTCCCTCCAAGATCCTTCATCCCCCCCCCCTTCCTCCAGCGTATCCGGATTTCAACCAAACAAATTATTGTAACCCTATCTAATGTATAAATATAACTCAGAGCTTGTTTTATGTATCATGTTGTCTTTCAATATTATTACGTAAAGCCCCTATTATCCGGGCTCTATCACAGGGGTGGGGCGCCAGTGGGGTCCAGTTGGGGCAAAATTTTGTAGCCCCTTCATTCAAAGGGCTATTCAACTAGCAGATAAATAAAGATCTGACGAAAATTTGGGTGGGTCATCGTTACACCCTCCCCTTGTACAGCAGGTCGTGCCTCCCTCCCCCCTTTCGTGGGGACTTTAGCGCCACTCATGTTCTATCAACAAAGGTCTCTATTAACTCAGTCGGTATAAGAAAATAAAAATATGTTTTTCATTTATCAATAAAGTCAAGCTTCAGAAAATATTTTATTCTAATTAATTTTGAAAAGCAGAGATTAGGCTCTGATAAATGGATAGGAATTGGCAATACGAAAAAAAAAGTAATTAATTTATGCTATTATATCTACTTATGGTTGTGATGTGATGTTTTCAAGCGTAAACACAATTATTATTATTCCGTAATGTTCCTTGAAGTTCCCGTATTTTATTTTAAGTGAGAGCTTCTTGAACTCTAGATCACGACACCAAAGAGATTGTAAGGAAAAATAATAAGGTTGGGTAAATTTTCAATGCGCCTCCTAAAAAATTTCCAACATTTGTAAGTAAAAACTGTCGAAAAATTATTTGAGTTATAAAAAAAATCATAGAAACTTAATTTCAATGAAATGCAATTTTAAATTAATTTTTTATTTATCCTGAATTATTCCTTAATTTTCTTATTTATTTTTAAATTTTGGACTCGCGTAAAATTTTTTTCATCGAAAACGGCTTCGATAGCCAAAAAAAATTATAAAGCCATTTTGTAACAGAAATTGAACTAAGAGTTGGAACTGTTGAAAAAACAATGCCGCTATCTGTTAAAGACTGCTGCGAATATTTTATTGCGCATTCTCAGCGCCAGAAAATTATAACGGTAGAACTAAGTTCTATATACTTTTATGGTAAAATATACGCCACCGATCAAATAACTTAAATAAATTAAATTAAATAGAATTAACTAAATAATAGAATAACTAATAATAATAATTAACTAAATAATAATAATAATAATAACTAAAATATAGAATAACTAATAATAATAATAAT
>BGPR01029926.1:0-18980 GCA_013235015.1 Araneus ventricosus
GCTCATTCCATGTCAAATCAACACAGTTTTAGAACAAAATTTACCTCACCATCTCAGATTTTCATGAAATTTGGCAGAGATGTGCTATTGATATAGACTTAGAAAAATACCAAATTTCATCAAGATATGTGGACTCCTTTTTGAATTACAGCAATGTAAATTTTCAAAAATTTGCCCAAAAACAGCAAACAGAAAATGTTTGAATTGCTCTAGAAGCTCTCCTAATTGAGCTGGAGAGCTGGGACAGGTGTTATTTTACAGCATTTTGCATGCTCTTTCCAATGGTATACAACATACTATAGGTTAGTATACAAATTTTTTTGTCAAAATTTAAATTAAAATTTTAAATTTTTCAAAAAGTACATATTTTAAAATTTTCAAATTAATTCCATGAATAGTTTGTATTGTTGTAAATCACCTGGCAAAATATTAATTTGGGATGACAATGGGTTAATAGTTAAAAAACTTTTGAACTGAAGCTTGTTTTTCATTAATTCCCTGTATTGAGTTGAATAATACAAGAAGGCTAATATTTACACTTCCGTGAAAATAAATATGAATGATAACCTGAAGAAAGAATACAGTAATGAGGCTAAAATAATTAAATCATATGTTTTTGTACTTGGCAGAATACTTATTAGCTTTTATGATGAAAAGTTATTTTTACTTAATCAAATTCTTCATTTTTCTGCAAAACATAGCCGAGCCACCAGTTTCCTTCATAGACAGTGGCGATGTAACCTGATATGTCTTCTAATTTCAGTTTATTTGGATATTTTGACACTTCTTTTTCCCAACCCTGTAAATCATATGAAAAGTATTTCACCAATAATGTTGGTGTAGTTTTGAGAATGAATGCATGATATTGCTTGGTTCCTTGGATAGCCAATGCTTGATCAAGGTGACTTTTCAAGAACAATTCTGATTCAGTATATTCCTCTTGGGTTGAGTAGGCAAAATCTACCTTGGTAATATTTTTTACAATCCACTCAAAAAGTTGTCGTGGGGTTCGAGTTTGATTTTTATAAGGCCATTGTAAACTAGCACAAGGTGCCAGTCTCTTTATTGAATTCTCTATTCCTTCGCAAGATTCTTTTCCATGTTCAAAAAATAACACTTTCCTTTCACTTTAAAATCTTCCTCATGAAAGCAGAAGTTCAAAAAGTTTTTCTTATTTTTGTATTGGGTGGTAGACTCATCTGAAAAATAAAAAAATTCTTGTTTGGAAGTTTTTGAAATTTAGATGTCGGAAAGGGTAGAAATTTTTTTAAAGGTGTAAACAGCAACTGTGTTGTGCTCTAGGCAGTCAGAAACAACTACGTAACTAACATGTTCAACTTCGTTTTCCTGTTTGAAACATATTACAAAAGGATGGATTGTGACCTGTTGGCTTGTCCAGTGATACCTCTGTGCTTCATCTTGCTATGCTATAATTTTCAAAAAAATCACAGGTGACAACAAACTCTTTGAGATATCCTTTTCTGTAATTAAAGAATGTTCCCTGTTGTTTGGCAATGAAGTTGTGCTGAACCAAAGAAGACAACTTGCTGCAGAATAAATCAATACATTTTTCCGAAGATTTCTCTAAGGTTTTTAGAAAGGAATGGATCTCTAGGAAACTTGTCTTTGGCAAACTGAAACCCACTGGTGGAACTTGTTCAATCAAATTTACAGCAAAGGATTCTTTCAAAATTGTACCTTCTCAATTTCACTTGGACAGTAAACACATTTCCCCACATGTTGCAATCAATTGTTGATGGGTTAGAAAGTACTTTTGGTAGGCATTGCTTGTAATTTTTTTATGTTGCCATTTGTTACAGTATTCATTTTAGCATTGCCTATAATCAATTTGACATTTTGGTAAGTTAGGCATACACAGAGTGTGTGCCACTTTGACCAGCTAAAACACTATATTTTGGTCTCAACTCAGCAAATTTAGAGAAACCTATTTTTATGTCTTTGAAATGTTTGTAAGCTTCTTTAAAGTATAAAAAACACCTAACATAATGAATGAAATTCTTAAGAAATTAAGATTGAACAAGGAAGGAGTAGTTTAAAGAATCCACCAGATGAACTTTTCTTCCTTGTGCTGTCCAGAAAACTGCTCCTTCCTTGTTCATTCTTAATTTCTTAAGAATTTCATTCATTATGTTAGGTGTTTTTTGCATTTTCATTGTTATCTTAGTTGCTTGCAGCATTAGCACGCTCCAAATGCTTTGTTTATATCTTATTTTAATTTTATTTGTTTTGAATTGCGTTTTTACCTTTAATGTCATTATTTTACCTGTTTATTGTTAAAGTTATGAGCTAATAAGTATTGTGCCAAGTACAAATATGTACGATTTAATTATTTTAGACTAATTACTGTGTTCTTCCTTCAGGTTAGCATTCATATTTATTTTGACGGAAGTGTAAATATTAGCCTTCTTGTATTATTCAGCTCAATACAGGGAATTAATGAAAAACAAGCTTCAGTTCAAAAATTTTTTAACTATTAACCCATTGTCATCCCAAATTAATATTTTGCCAGGTGATTTACAACAATACAAACTATTCATGGAATTAATCTGAAAATTTTAAAATATGTACTTTTTGAAAAATTTAAAATTAAAATTTTAATTTAAATTTTGACAAACAATTTTGTATACTAACCTATAGTATGTTGTATACCATTGGAAAGAGCATGCAAAATGCTGTAAAATGACACCTGTCCCAGCTCTCCAGCTCAATTAGGAGAGCTCCTAGAGCAATTCAAATAAATTCCGTTTGCAGTTTTTAGGCAAATTTTTGAAAATTTACATTGCTGTAATTCAAAAAGGAGTTCACATATCTTGATGAAATTTGGTATTTTTCCAAGTCTATATCAATAGTACATCTCTGCCAAATTTCATGAAAATCCAAGATGGTGAGGTTTATAGAGTGTGTTGATTTGACATGGAATGACCCCAGCATGTTTTAAGCCAATTAGCATGCTGGACGAAAAATGTGCAGTGCCAATGTAATGTTGTAATTAACTGCGTATTTTACGTTAATGTAGACAAGTAACAGAACGAGAGTGCAAGGCTACGAACAGAACATGGGTTAAATGTCTATGGCGATTTGAAGTTTAAAACTACTTTTTAAGGGAACCATGAATATTAAATTATGCATAAGAGATTCAGTTTAAATTTTATTTGTGGCGATCGTGCTGGTTGCCGAAAGGGCTAGTATTTTATAATGTTTCTTAACACTAAGGTTTAACAAACACAAACCATATTTTTAAAATATGATTACAAGAAAAAGACTCAAAGAAAACTTCACACTAATAATGAAACAGTTCTGAAGTTGCCAACAACTTTCAGACAAAATCAAATGTTTCAGTATTCCATACCTACATTTCTGTAACAACCTACACATACTTATAAAATTCTAACAATCATTTTCTGTATCTTACCCTGCAGGCCAACACATAGAAACTAAATAATTGATAAAGATCAGTTTTTCTTTTTTTGTCCTGGTATGTAATACAAATGAATGAGGGAAACAGAGAAATTATCAATTAGAATCTTAGTCATTTGACTGGCGGTAGATGCTTGATTCTTTATTAGCAATTCAACTGATATTTTGACAAACATGCTAATTTTCATAGTCGGTCTAAAAACTAAAACACTTTTGAAGTTTTCAAATAAAACAATCATTTAAAATAATGTACTTAAAAATAATTGTCCATTGCACTTTTGCTTTTCAACAAACTAAATATAAACTTCAACACATAATAAAAATTATGAAGAGTGTCTGTATTACTTCTGATACATTGACTTTAACTTTTTCTTAGATAAAAATTCAGCTAAAATACAGAATTACAAACACTATATGCATAACAACAAATTCAATGATTAAAAAAAGAAAAAACTTCAGCAATTTTAATTCATTCTATTTTACAATTAATACAGAAACAAAAAAATCTTACTCTTATTTGATTAACAATTTGACGTATCTGTGGCTCAAATCCCATATCAAGCATTCTGTCTGCTTCATCCATAACCAAATATGTGACATGATTTAAATTGACTAATCCTTCAGAAACAAAGTCTATCAATCTTCCTGGAGTAGCAACACAAATACGAGCCCCTGTAAATAAAAAAAATGTTTCATTTTTTCTACTCTTGCTAATTTTTTTGTTGGACATGGTAATAAATTGGGTTGGAAAATCTCACCTCTTAATTGATGAAGTTGATAATTTTTGGATGAACCACCATAAGCACAGGCACTTTTCAGTTCACAGGACTGACTAAATCTATCACTAACTTGGAGAATCTGTTGCACCAATTCACGAGTAGGAGCCAAAACTAAAACCTAAAGACAATAAAAAAAATTATGAAAAAGAAACCAAAGGCAATCTTTTATATCCGATATAAATCAGTGTAACAATACATAAAAAATATTATATGTAAATCATAGGGAACATATAAAAAACCATTATTTTTGGTTGGAATTGCCATAAATAAAATTAATAATAAGTTTTAAAGAAACAGTATTTTATTGAATACAGTATATTAATACATCAGTTTATCTATTGTTTGTCAAAGAAGAGAGGGGGATTGCAAATATAAAGCTCTCTCCCCTTTCTTCTACTTGTAAAAATGCACACATATTTATCTAATAATGCATTAATGATTCTTGCCTATAGTAAATTCCCACAACTGACAATGCTATTGTAATTTTTATTAAATAAGTGATACCTTATAAATAAAATCCTTGAAAAGCAATATAGAGGAAAAAAGCTAGAAATAAGATCTTCCTGAGCATCAGTAACTTGATAAACTAAGTGGTTGGTAACAAAAAAAAAAAAATTGGACAATGAATTTAAAAAGAAAAACATGTAAAAGCTTTTATTGGTTCTTTCAAATATACCCTTTTTTTTAACATAGATATGCTTTTAATTTATTTGTTTAATATATGTATTAGCTGATGAACTTTTCTTACTTCATTTCTGCAATCTTTATATATAAAAGGGAAATACCATGACTCACTCATCACGAAAGCTCCCAAACCACTGGGACTAGAAACTTGAAATTTGACAGACGGTTGTTTCTTGGGGAGTAGGTGCTCACTAAGAAAGGATTGTTTTCATTGTGTGTGAGGTACACTGAAATGATTTTCGTTCTTTCTTCAAGCATTTAATCTCATGCTTTCCTGCCATTTTAAAACTAAGAGGCATGAAAATGCTTTCAAATTTTTCTATATTGCATTATAGGTAATTTTTTACTAAAATTTTGGTTAGGCTTAAGAGTACAGTACTGCTGCCAAACTTGAATTTCCTCAAGTGATAACTCATCAAATTTGATATTAGTAACTAGAAATTACAGCCTGAAACTAAGAATTACAAAAAGGCAATAGTGTTCAGGAAAACTAAGTAATTTTTAAATTTTATTGTCTACCTGCTATACTCCCGGGTCTTTTAGATATCTATGAATTTTTGCAGCCTCACTTTTTGTACCCACTGGTTCACACGGGCCTCCAGCATGTTCGGCTTTCGCGACCATATTCAGCGTTAATCTTTCTACTGATGAGTGATAAATGAATTGAGTGAAAGCTATTTGAAACTCAGTTTGTAAGTTTCGTCAGCTGTGATGCATCATACAGATCTGTATCGCTGCCATTTTAAAATATACATCTTTAAATATTTTACTATTTGTCAAATACAATAAAATATTCAGTTTTTTGTTCATCCTTCCTGAGTTATCATGGCTGAAACTGTGATGGGTAATGCTATAATTAATATAAAACACAAAAATAAAAACTAATTTAAATGGGCGAACCAGATGGTCACCAAAGACGGCTAGTTGTATATAATTTAAATAAAGGTACCATACTCTTGAAAGCTTGAAAAATACAATAAATGTAAGTTCCATACTGCCCATAGAATATTTGCTTAAAAACTAAGAAATATAAATAGCAAAATCTATTTGAAATGTTATTGAATCTTTAAAAGATTTGAATAATTTCCTTAATTAAAAGTAATTTAAAAGTGAAATTATAAGTTTAAAAAAATCTGCTGACATCTGCTGTATAATGTTAATGTAAAAGTAATAATGAAATTTAAACAAAGTCATACATGAATTTATATCTAGAATCCACAATAAAAGATAAAAGTTCATTCCTCATTTGTATATCAATTCATTATTCATACAAAAATAATTGGGATTATTCTCTCTCGACTTTTTCAATGTACTTCAAATACTTCCATAATGTTTTCTGTTTAGCTTCATCAAATAGTGAAGAGAATCAAGTAGACATTTTGGAACATTATCCAGTTTGGTTTGGTAGATTAATTTGATCCAGATCTACAATTTTGCTGTAAAGACCACATATTAAATTTCATTTGTCTCGCTTGTTGCAGTTGGAATTATCAGGTTCACATACACTACGACAGATATATATATATATATACAGTGTGCCCTTTGGAAGATTTAAACCAAAATCTGATATGTCCACATTTTTGATATAGAGACCACAAGTCAAATTTTATTCATTTAGCTCATGGCATTTTTGAGTTATCATGTTCATTTACACACAGACATGACTGTTAACAGATTTGATCCACAATTTGTAGTACATATCTACAATTTTGGTGTAATTATTACTTGCCAATGAATAAATAAAAACTAAATCATAAGAGAAAAAATTATAACTTGAATAGTCAGGAACATAAAGGAAATAAAACAGTGAAAACTCTTTGCTATAATGCAAGTTTTCAGAAAAGTAGTGCATTTATAAACCCATCATGTAAAAATTTCATTAAAAAAAATAAATTTTACACAATTCATAAACAGTTATTACTTAGAGGAAATATCATAGAAAAGATCCATTTTTAGGAAGCTAAGCTTGAATTGTTAAAGTATTATTTTTCTCATTATTTTCTTGTTTGTTATCTTTCAGTTTGAAGATAAACATTACAAAAGCTAAAAACATTTTAAATATACAATATTCAGCAGAGACCTTACAATAAAAATAACATAATAAATGAAGTTGGTCACAATTTTTAGGGTGAGTATTAAAATCCAATATTTTAATTTAAATAATGAGAGTACAGAGAGCATGAAAATATTACATCATGTTCAAATGTTTTTAGTAGAAATTAGAGTTTATAGTATTTTTTACATTTAATACTACTTTCATTTATTAAATGTGATAAGTATGTAATTTGAAATTGTTCAGTTTTAACCCACTATATACATTTTCAGTTAAACCCAGCTTAAACATGTTACAAATATTTTGAGTTAGTACTAGGATTCGAAACCTCACTTGAGGCTACAGAGAAAAGTGATTCTTGCACCGATATTCATAGACTGGATATTAAGTTTCTAAAATGATTCTTCCAATTAGCTCATTAAGAAGTAGAAGCTTAGCAAGAATTGCTGGTCTCAAATTGATTGATTAAATAAGTTATAAGCTTTGGGTGCCTTTATACTGATAAATTTTTTATATGGCAAAAACATATTGAAAAATACAGAGTGGTCATAAATTATTGGACAGATTTCATAAATTAATAAAAAAAAAAAAAAAAATTATAATGTTAAACTTATAATTTCAACTATTTTTAATGAGAGTGCATTTTAAAAAGTTTTTATTTTTTGTTTTTTTCATATAGGTAATGTGCCGTTACAGTGGTCTAGGGGGTCATGAATTATTAGACATCTCCCATTTTTGAGAGCCATTATCTGAAAAACTTTTAAAGCTAGAAGAAAAATAAAAGCAAGCTCTCGCTGTAGCAAATTTAGAACTCTGTAATAGTACACTACCTATTTGAAAAAAAAAAAAAACTGTTTAATTTGCTTTTTAATTAAAAAAAAAAAAAAAAAACATAATTGCAACATTATCAGTTTTTTTTAAATAATTTTTGAAATGGGTTCAATAATTTATGACTATATGATAAAAGACAATAAATGAATATCTATTAAAATTCATACTACAATTTATCTATATATCAGGGGTTTTTTTACACTAACCTGAGGTTTGCATTCATATCTCGCCATTTTCATAACAGGCTGGTTTAAGGCATGAATTATTGCTGGTAAAATAAACTAGAAAAGAACTGCATTGTTAATCATTGGATAAAGAAAAATATCATGAAAATTATATTTAGGATTTCTTTTTTTAAATAATATAAAAAAATGATAAAAGAAGATAAGGAATAAGAGATCTAAAAATATATGAACAAAGTTTATACGGTTGTTTTTTGGTGGTTGTTTTGCATACATGAACAATTTATTCCGTCTTTGAGTTAATAGTGCTTCAGTAAAAATAGAAAAACTGTTGATCATTAAATAAATGATACAAAGCATACAGATTGATCTAGAAGTTAAAGAAAACTTTAAAAACTAACGAATTCCCAACAAATGTTGATGGAAAGTAAGTAAAATATTTGCACAGAAGAATAAAAATATACCCAGGTTTTTTTTTTTTTTTTTTTTTTTTCTTCTTCTTTTTTGCCCCTTTCTTCATGAAACCAGAATCTATTTGTAGCACAGTTTACAATCTAAACTATTTGAAAGATCTGTGGTTAGTTAAGCAATCTGCTATATAGGATGATTATGTTCTGTTAGTATGACAGAAATTATCTATCATACCAATAGAAATGTTACTTAACCCTTTTGCGTTCATTGGTTTTGCAGTGAAACCACACATTGAGCACTTTTTTACTGTGCATGGGCGAAACATAGCGTAATTTTTCTTTCACAACTTAAGAGCTAGACATATAAGCCAACTTATGTAAAAATTCCAGTTCAATACTGTTAGTATTCACAAAGATATCGGCAATGCGATTGCTTTTGATCTCTAAGAGAAACAAAATGGTGAGGGTTCTTGCACAAATTGATATTTTTTAGAATTGAATCTTCGAAACTAATATTGAATCTTATGAAGGTTGAATATCCTGAATACTCACATATACTTATAAATTAAATACATAATTTAAATTGTATTTCGATAATAACTTATTCGGAGGAAAAATAGCCCATTACCGTTCATTGGTTTCACAGTGAAACCACACATTTATTGAAAATAAAAAAAAAGCTAATTTCTTTTTTCCTTTACATATTTATGATCAGTTAAATGTCTAATACTCATTTTCGAAATAAATTTAGTAATTTTCAAAACGAAGCATGTAGCGAACTTGAAAGGGTTAGTGCTGCGAATAGTGTGGCTTCTTAGAAATGGAGGCAACACAATGAAACTTTGTAACATGCTACTCTACCAGAGAAGTGATGTCTTATCCTGTATAACACCAACTGCAAAGTGGTTTAGATTATAAACTACGCTACCATTAAACTCTAGTTTTGAGGGGGGGGAATGATTTTGCTTCCATCCTTTCAATGGAAAGAGTACCTATCTGTCACCAATCATTTGTGAAGTATTGAATTTTAAAATGTGTCCTGACTTCTGTATCGCCCCTAATGCCATTTCATTCTCATCTTCCTCAGTTTGCACTTTCACAGCTACTCAGAAATATTTCAGCTTCTCTCCCTTGTCCTGTATTCTCCTAATTCGTTTGCCACATTTTCACCAATCACATCATAGTCACTCACATTTATCTCTATTTGCTATTTTAAATAACAGTTTTAAAAAAAAATTATTATGATAAAGTTCATATTTTCAGTAGAGCAAATTGTCGCTTAACAAGCAACAGCACCTATCTCAATTTTTTGCCATTTCAAAGCGGAAGAAAAAACTGAATTTTTCTCAACCAATAATGAATATTTCTGAATTTTTTTTGAAAGTCTAGTATGAAAAGGAAACCGATTGCTCCTACCAAACGTGAAAAAAATCGTCATTGGTTATGAAAAACTTAATTCTTTCTTCCTCTTTGAAACTTTGAAAAATTGAGATAGGTGGTGTTGCTTGTTTTAGCGATGAAATGATAAATGCAGATTATCTATCAACAGATGTTATCATAAAAATGATTACTGAAATGCATTAAAAGATTTTTTTCCCATTTTTAAGAATATTAACAAAAAAATTATCACAAATTTAAAATGAAAAATTATTCAAAATGACAAAATCTAATGGAATATACACTTCACAGGACGCAAGTTTTATTTATATTATTTACTAATTATTCAATAATTTTTTTAACACACGGCCACTTACAGAAGAAAGAAAATTAAAAAACTCTAAATGGCTTTTAACCCTTGCTGTACCATTTAGCAAAAAAACCTTCAGACCAACCTGACAAACTGAATGTCCTAGATTGGAGCTAATTTGGCATTAGTAGCAAGCTACATAACTAGAAAGATAGGTGGAACTTGAAATAAATGATACCTTACGGCTACCAGTAAAGTAGCAAAAACAACAGGCTTATGTGATATTGCGCTTCCACAAGTCAAATAAACATAAACCTAAAGCATTTAATCCATGGATGTCTTCTGAAAAATTAGACATACTGTAATCATATTTAATCTGAGATAATAAACACAAGCCAGATTGGTAATGTTTCATGCAAAACTCTGATCATGAGTCCAACCAAAGGTATGGCAAGGGATTAAAGGAAGAAAAACTGAGTGTTCAATCCTTTCTACTTTTGCTGGAAATTTTTTCTCAGGGGATGTTATTTTATAACAAATTAAATTTAGCCAATTTGCTTCCATATTTTTAAAAATTATCTCATAATAACAGATAATGACAAATAATCTTCCCAATAAATTTAAGAATACAATTATTTTTTAACCATACCACTAGGGTTTTTCCAGATCCAGTTTGAGAAATTCCCACCATATCTCTTCCACTCAAAGCAATAGGCCAGCCTTGTGCTTGAATTGGAGTGGGCTCAGAATAACCTTGCTGAATTACTACTTGTTTTAAACTTTCTATATTATGAAAAAAGAAACAAAAGAAAATATACATACATAATTACTGTTAAAGTGTAAAATTTGTTGTTTCAGAACATATTATTAAATTCATGAAATAATGAATGAAGTCAAAGCGTGTAATAAATAAATAATTTCACATATTAAAAAGTTGTTCTATAAATCAACAGACAGATTATAAAATAAAAACACATGCAAATAAGAAAAGAACTGTTCTCTTGCACATCATTCTTACTTACTAAGAATTTAAATCTTTCTTTCATTAGCATCATTTTGTTTTTGACATAAAGAATTCACCATTCAAGTCAACTTAATGTTTTGAGTACATTGGCACTTGGCTAATTTGAATGTTTTTCATATAAATACCTCGGTAATTCAAATTTTTGCTTTAGTCAATTGACTTTCCAATTAACATAATGTTAAAATACTGACTTTAATTCAAATTTATTTTGGTTAATTCGAGGACAATACAAAGTAAATTGCTTTTATTTCTGAATTGTTTTCATTAGTTAAACATGTCCGTACCTTATGTCTTCAGTGAATGCAAATGAAATATTTTGAAGACCATTAATTCTTTCGATGATTTTACCACTGCACATTGTATTTAATAAAAAAAAGCAATAAATTTCTTTTTAACTTAAAAGAAAAATTGAGTGCATTAGATGTAAATTGCACTGTTTATTTTGAAGTTTTATTGTACAAATGTTATAAGCAAAGTGCTGTATACTGTTTTTGTTTATTAAGACTCCTTACTAAATTATTTTTTTAATTTTGAAAAAAAATTCATAATTATTATTACTTTATAAAAACTATTAAACATTAATTATTAGCACTGCCATTTTAAATTTAAAAATTGTCATTTTCTCTTGATGTAATCATTTTTAGACTCGGTTTTCTTTAATTCAGATTTTTGGATACATCAACTTTTTATTGTAGCCCCAACAGCTTTGAATTAGCCAAGTTCCACTGAATTTTGTATCTTAGCACAAGAAATTTAATTAATTTAATGTTATCATGAAACTTAATTAACTTAATGAAGAAAACTAGGTTGTTACTTTCCTTTCTAACAGGGTGTAGGTTATTATTCTATGAAATAACCAGTTAAAATATAACTGCTTTAATTGACTTTCTCCAATAATTCTTGATATTGCTAGGATTTTATTAATTAACACGAGGGCTCTGCCCCCTGGTCAATAAAGCTCGCCAGTCCCCAGGAGAATTGTGCTGCAATCCTCCGGGGTTTGCTACACAAACCCTGCTCACTTCTTTCGCTACAATGAAGACATTGTGTGTCCTAGCACAGTTGTTGTAAAATCTTTATATATATTACACCTCCTGCCCGCTCCACCCGCCAACCCCCAAGAATCATGTTGCGATTCTTTCGGTATCACTATGTGATCCCAGCTCGCTTTGCTCGCTCGCCATACAGTTACGCGTTTTTGCTAGTATTAGGAAATTATAAGTACATTAATTAATAAAAGTAAATTTAAATTATTTGAAATTGCATGAACTCCTAAAATTAATTTTTATCAGTTTCTACAGATAAAATCTTCTGGTAGCACAAATATATATATGCAAATATTAGAAAGAAATCTGAATGTTAATATTTATAATTCAAAGATGATTGAAAATCAAAATTATTTTCATCAATCAGAAATCAGTCATTTAAAATTTCTTGGTATACACTTTTGACTATTTCTTCAACAGTTTATTTCAACATAACTTCATTCCACCGCAATTTTAAGTTTAAAACTGAGAAGATAACCTTTTTCCAAATCTTTTTCAAAATCAATTTTTTTAAAAAAATTGCTTTTTCCACCAAAATTTCAAATACGCCCTCTATACAATGAAATGTAGTTCAGAAAACATTCCCCACATGTATATATGCTTATTCCAATAATTATTTAGTCAAAAAAGATATAGTGTTTTTTCAGTGTAGTCATTTGTGTTTTAAATCTCAGAAAATTCTAGTTGTCGTAGAATGACAAAACTCATCTTTTAGCTAAAAAAGGACAGTTTAAAGAAAAAAAGTGGCTTGAAACATGTTCATATTAACTATTCAAAATTAAAACCCATAATAATTATTTACTTTCAGCCTTTTATAATTGATAATATAGTTTTCTTCCAAAAATTTCCAAAATCCTTGCTTTTTACAACAAAATTCTAAACATTCCCACTTTTCAATTAAATATTGACCAGAAAAGCTTCCCCACATGTATACTTATTATAATAATTATTTAGTCAAAAAAGATATAGTGTTTTTCTCAGTGTAGTCATTTGTGTTTTAAATCTCAGAAAATTCTAGTTGTCGTAGAATGAACCATGTTGCAACCTTTTAGCTAAAAAAGGACAGTTTAAAAAAAATAGTGGCTTAAAACATGTTCATATTAATTATTCAAAATTAAAACCCATAATAATTATTTACCCTTAGCATTTTAAAATAGATTCGATAGCCTTTTTTAAAATTTTCAAACATCATTCTTCCCAGCAAAATCTTAAGCATGCACTTTTTTTTTAATGAAATGTTCCTTCCACACATGTAAACACACTCCCTCCAATTATTATTACGTGAAGGACTGTACACTATTTTTCTTTGGATAGATGGAACTCAGAAAATTTGAGCTGTCGAGAGATGAATAAACCAATTTTTCAGGAATTTTTAGCTAGAAAGGACATTCAGTATTAAGCACACATTCATTCATTTGTCTAATCCAAACTGTACAACTCAAACTTAATTAATTCAAACGGTCTAATTCAAAAACTTCAAACCAATTCAAGAGTTCCGCCAATTCAAACGTAAACAATTCTCCAAACTTGCAAACTGTTGCCAAACGGCGATTATCAAATTTAGTCTGATTTTGTGTCCACATAAGCGTTTTATATATATATAGATGGCTTTTATACTATAACAATAACATACATGCACTATATATATAGAAAGACAGAAACAGCTAATATATTTCTAATAATGAATGAACGTACCTGGTAAACACAATTCATTAAAAGTTGTTATCGGTTTAGGAACATTTGATCCTCTCACAGAAATGTTTAACCTTTCCCGATATGCCTCAACTTCTTCCTTAAATTTAAAATTTAAAAAATGGCATTTATTAAGAAACATGAAAATATGAAGCAGAATAATTAATATGAAAAATATTACAATTTAAAGCTGATCATTCTTTTGCTTTCAAGAAAGATTTATAATTTTATTGAACTTCAATAAAATATCTCAAAAAATATATTCACTCAAATCTGATTAAAAATAAATGTTTTGTTGTCTTTTATGCATCCTGCTAAAAAAATACCCAGTAACTTCAGATATGCATTTTTAACAAATATATTTGTAATATTATAAAAAGGTATGTAAAACAGCAAAAAGAAAAAGAAATGGGTATAGCAATACATACAGTTAAAAATATACTAAAAAAATTATTTTAAATAACAAATACATCATTGTAGATTGCACACACTAATTAAAGCACCAGACTGCAGATAACTTAGCAAATATAAAAATAGTAATGACACAGTGTAGCTGTTGTAAATTGGTAAAGTGTATATTACCAAATATTCAAACTTTAAAAAAAAAAAAAGAGTTGCTGTTAAAGTACTGCTTGCATGCAAATGAATCTGGGAACACTTGTATTTGAAAGGCAGAAACATCCCCAAGATTAATCAACCAGTTATATGCCCAGGGCCCCTCACCGAGATACCTTATATGTACAATAGAGACCGCTATAAGGTTTTGAAATCTAGACAAATTTATTTCCAGCATTCATTCCCAAGCTCACACACACACAAAAAAGCTGAATGAAATATTAATAAATTGCAGTATTTTGTATAAACAATAAATGATAAGTTATTATAGCAACAGATTTAAACCACAAGAAATTATGCATTGTTCCCACTCTTATTGAAGAAAAAAATTCAAGGACTTTTTAAGAAAATTCAAGGACCTTTCACGGAAAATTCAAGGACCATAAAATTACATATTGTAGAAATTGTACATAACTGAATTTTTCACTTGAAAAATTGTAAAACGTGACAATACACTTGATATTTCAGTTGTTCTGATTTTAAAGGAATCAAACTATAAATTAAAATAATATAAAAAATAATAATAATAAAAATAAGTTATAAAAAAATTTCAAAAAAACGACCATGATTTTTTTTATATTTGATGTCAATAGGACAAGAGACAGTGTAGAAGCAATAATGAATAACAATAGAATCTTAACTGAAAACTTGAAATATATTGAGATAAAATCAAAAATCGCATCTAATTTATCTTGAATATCCAAAAGTCAAACTCAATTGAACACTAAAGAAATTCACAATTAATAACTATTTTATGCTTTTTGGAACAGATCTTTTATAAATCTTTATATTATATAGCTTATAAGATCAAGCCTTGCCATTTTAGTAATTCAATCACAATGTAACAATGATTCAAACAGAATAAAAATCTAAATTTTTAAATCAAAATTTAAAAAAAAATAAGTAATATATCATTTTTCGATATCTTATTAATAATCAATGTAGCATTGATATTTTCTGTTGTAATAACCCATATAAAAGTATCCAAGTATCATTTTAACTTACTGTTGACCTTTCAGCAGCATCTTGATGCTCAATGTAGAAATACTTTACAACATCCTGAAGTTCATCTGGGCTAAAAGTTGCCCTCTCAAGTTTCGCAAATGGACGGTTAAAATTTCTTGAAAAATTCCCCTCATGGGATGAATTTTCATTTCTGTAAAAATTCCGTTCTCTTTGTTGGAATCTGTTTTTAAACCTGTAGTCTCTATTATCAGAATCGGAATATTGCTGCCTAATATTACGTCTGTTAAAACCATCTACAGATCTTTGTTCATCAAAAGGTTCATCGCCATAAAAAAGTCCTTGTTTATAACAATTTCTAAAACTGGAAAAAAAAATTATTTTAAAAATAAACCACAATATGCTTACAAGTGAAAAAACAATACTTATATTATATGAAAATACTTATATAAAAATGTTTTGTGATTTTTAATGGAAAAATTAAACTAAATATAATACTCTTATGTATCCTTTATGCAACATTCTATCCAATAAAAGTTTCTGCGACAGAAAGTGAATATGCTTTAAAAGGGGGCAAGATAACCAACCCACCATGACTGTAATCAATTTCCTGAAAAGATAATTTAATAATTTAAAAAGATTCTGCTTTGAATTTCTGAAGCTTTTTCCAAAGAAAAGCTCTGAATATTGAATTACAGTTGATGCAGTGCTTTTTTATTAATTTAAACAAATCTATTGAATGGACAGAAGTAAATGGAAAAGTGCAATTAGATCTTTAATGATTTTTGAACCCCTACAATTCAGAGGGGGAAAAAATAGAAAAAAATCACGATCTATTTTTTCTTAGGAAAAAATTCTTCTATAAATACATGCAACACTTTCTTAACTTGATTTTTCTATCATTTTATTATTTTATATCTCCTGAAATTTAAATTAATAATTTGTATCTTTAAAATTTTGTACAGTTATGTTCAAAAACTTCACGTTAAATATTAACTGCAAGTAAAATTATTGTATGCATTATTTCAATTTTAATTTTCAATCATTATACATTTTCAACATGATTATAATAAAATTTAGCTACAACTTGATTACAATAAAATTTATCTACAACAAATTCCAAATTTTTTCAAGAAAGGATGGGCAAAATGATAAAAGACACAAAGAAATTTACAACAAAAAAAACTTTCAACCATAAATAATACTTACTTAGTTACGTCATATGATGCTAATTTTGATAGCGTTTGGGATAACCTAGGTACTTCATAAGATGAATTCAAAAATCTGGTACTGTAAAAAAAATAATTGAATATAAAAAAAAAAATTTCAGGACTCGTATTAAAAAAATATATCCCATTATTCATACTAAAGTTTCACTTGTATTACCACGACTTAGCTCTCACTTGTAATTTTATTTTCCTTCCAGGTAACTAGTTTTAAAAAATGCTAACTTGCGATAAAAGTAATAAACTGTATCGAGGCATAAGTGATAAATGAAACACAATATGTCTATCTTTTAAATCGCAAAATAACTACTACAATACAAACCATTTATATAAATATAATTTTTAATTAAATATCTAAATCACATTCATACTAAGTAAATACAATATTGGAGCATTTGCAATTAATAAATTTCATAATTAAGATGTTGATATAACAGGATGCATAGTGAGAAATTGCTGCAAAAACTATGCACTTTTAAAGCACCTTAGTCAAACAAAATTAAGCATCTTTGCACAAGCATGCATAAGACAACTGTAGGCCTCATTGTCTAATATACAAATATTAAATATATATATATAATTTTTAAAAATCATTAAAATAAAAAAAATCTTGATTTAAATAAAAAAAATCCGATTTAAATCAAATAAATCGATTTTTTTTTTGAAAAAAAATCAACAACCCTGCTTTTTCTTAACCAGGTCGGCAGAATCCCCAAAGGGTTTTAAATGTTCTTTTTTTGTGGTGATATTATTTAAAGATATTCTATTAATGCTATTCTGAAAACAATCACATAATGAATTTGATCAGCCTTTAAACATTTCAAACAAAATTATAATGAACACAGTTATCCATTCCACGAAATAAAATTAAAAAAATTAACTACATACTTAATTTTACCAAAGCAATTTCAGTTTTAAAGCTACACTAATCGTTTGTATCAAATAACTAGTTAATATAACAGAGAATTATTAAATGGAAGAAATAAAAAGCCGATAATATTTATTAAATGAAGAAATAAAAAGCCGATAATATTTATTAAATGGAAGAAATAAAAAGCCGATAATATTTCTGATGCAAGCTAATTTAATTCTTTTAAATCACCGGCGAGAGAAAATGTTTTTTCTTTGCAGTCGAAAAAAGTTATATAAAAATAAAGATGATAAAAAAATAATAAACTTACCAGACATGTCGAAGCATTTTGTTTATGATTTCTAATAATTATATAATAAAAATTATACTATCAAAACAATCCCCGCATGTTCGTGCTTACAAGGAGAGCAGCAGAGAAGGAAACAAGCCACAAGTTGAGTAGTTTAAGAGAGTGATCATAATAATTTACAGCTATGGACGAATTTTCTGTTTTGTGTATTAACATTATGGCTCAACTACGTAATTCTGGTGTAATGCTAAGTCAATGGAATTTTCAAAGCGAAAATCAAACGGGTCTATTCTGGTAGCCCCGGTTGGGTAAGGAGACGTCACTTTTTCCGCACGTTAACAACGGGAAAAGTGACGTCTCCCAACCCAGAATAGACCCCCAAAAGTTAATAAAGTCAAGGTTTTTAATGGAAATAACAAAATAGAAAAATCGTCCATTTCAAAAAAAATTAATTAACCTAAATAAAATACAATTTTTAACTTTAAAATTCCTTATTATGTAATGTCTCTGAACCTACAACGTACACTGCGACAAAAAATGACCTAGTATCTTTCCTGTGGGATGCATCTAAGGAATAATGTAGCTTTTCTGTGATGCAGCCTGATTAGAAAATGAAATTACTTATGGAGTTTTCTGTTTTGTTTCTTTACATTAAATGTCTGACCTACGCAATTCCTGTGTAATGCTAACGGTTCTATTCTGGTACTCCCGGTTGGGTTGGGAGACGTCACTTTTTCCGCACGTTAACAACGGGAAAAGTGACGTCTGTAAAAGAAAAAGCTTCAATAACAAGTATGCCACTGTTGAAATATAGGCCGCAGGACATGCCTCGCTATCGTTCAAGTAATATTATTAGATTGCGGGGAAACTTTTGAAATTAACCAAAGAAAAGAATATGAAATTTAAAAAATTATAATCAATGTTCTGCATTGGATCAACGAAAATTAATTAATAAAAAGAAATTAAAGTTATGAAATTCCATTATTCTGACCAATCAGAATGCCTTATAAGGAATCACTATCGCTGAGAAAACCACAATCCAACCAAAGAGGAGCAAGGATACAATCTTTCGTTGCAAGGCGTCTTTATTTGTGTGCATTTTATTTTTCAAAAGCTCCGACTTCTGCGATTCTAAAAAGTTTGATATAGAAAATAAAATGGTATTTCGCTATGATGGAATGTAAAATACA
>BGPR01029927.1:0-10139 GCA_013235015.1 Araneus ventricosus
AAAAAACAGTTGCAATTATCTTAAATAAAATCAAGAATTCTGGCTTGGCTCTGGGGTGGGGGGCTGTAGCCCGATATCCCCCCCCACCTGCATTCGCCACTGTGATGGATTCTTCGCCCTGTCTATACTAAAAACACTCGTCAGTCAAATTCAAAACCAATTTGAGCGAGTGCCGTGCGCCTTATTCATTGTGATTGCAAATTCAAACGGAACAGGAAATGACAATCGTTTGAACGAAAACAGAAACTTAGTCGGAATGAGACGATATGAGACGGGATGGCCCTCAAATAGCCCACTTGAATGGGTCTCTTGAATGAGATAAGCGCGTTAAGCGACCAGTATCAGTTCAGACACATTGCGCAACTCGAATCCTTTCCCTTACCTAATTTGATATCTTTGGAAATAATGACTTGAAAGGTTGAAAATAGCAGCTGACCTGGAAATGGACTCCAGCAAATTTCATGTCGCTGCAGTTTCGGAAGAAATTCTTACGACTGACAGACAGGCAAGCATTTAGGCATACATTTTATTCTGTTTTATATTATAACGTAGACAAATTATCATAATCTCCAACTAATTGAGTCATTGACTGCAGGACCCACATAAGTCAATAATATGGAAATGTTGGGAACTTTTAAGAAACTGATTAATTTTTTAAATCAATGATTACATATTTTTTTATTTGATAGATTTTATAAACCCGTAATGTGACTTCACTTGACTTTTGGCATTTCTTCACTCGTTATGTAAATACCCCTTTAGAAAGCGAAAACATCATTAAATAATTTCGAAAAAAAAGTATTTATGTGGTTTCGACAATCAACGATTCAACTGGATCTCGGGATTTTTATGTATATGAAACATCTTTATTAAAGGTGAGATGTAGAATATCTGAGTCAAGGAAAAGACTTTAGTTGATTCCACCTTCTTTTCTTCACTCATTGAAGATAGGTTACCTTTTCATAGGTAAAGGGATCATTTTGTGCGTAGCTCCATGACCAGGATTAAAGAGGTTACGCCCGAGCGGCGCGCTGTTGTTGTCAGCTTACGAGCTTGAATCAAAACGGGCAGTTAACAATGCGCTGGATGTTTATATACGGCAAAAAGGGGATTTTCCCGGAATACTCGTGACTCGAAATGAAAGTCGTAGTGCGCTTATTACGATGGAAGTAGGAGTAATTAGAAATGAGGTGTCGTAAAAAATGACTTAAGAAAGTTAAAATCTTAAAATATCACATATATGTACATTTAAGAGCTATCTATATCCAGAAAAATCCTATGTTCATTAGTTATGTGAACACGATATCTCAAAAACGTAAAGAACCTGATAGATGGAACTTGGCGTAAATTCCTTGGACAATATTATACAGCTATACATTTCTCGATAACTTTTTCTTCTCTTTGTGATGGTGTCGCAAAAATGATAATTTATACGAATTTTTAAAGTTTAGGAAGATAATAACCTTCCAGCGGCCGCCCTATAATTTTTTACACGAGCAGGCCCGTGTCGTACTTTTTTAAGACGCAATAATTTTCTTCCTTTTTACTATGGCAATTATAAGTTATTTCAGAATAATAATAAGAGACGGGTCGGAAAAGAAAATCTATTCATCAAGAGTGAAAATTAATTTTAATATTATTTGCAAAATCTAAAATTGTACTGAAATCAGAGAAAGTAGTGAGATTTAATAATATTATTTTATAAGAAAAGGTATTAATCAATATATAATAAAAAAGATTATAATACAAACTAAGATTGTACAACAAAGACTTTCTTCTTCATTGTCCTTGCGTTCGAAACATTGATGTTTTGTTAGAGAATGACGCTTACAAGTATACTATATATTGCAATTACTTCATTTCATGTATTTTGATGATCATTTTCTTTCTTTCCAACACAAACCACAAGCTCATATTCTCAATGCTGGTTGTTGTTCACCTGCTTTTTCAGGTTGTGCTTTAACGTGGTAGTATCATATGGCGATGAGCATATTATTTGGACTCGATTAGTGAAGTGTTTTTCATAAGACTGAGGGCTAAGTTTTTCAAGGTAATTTATCGGCTTGGTGGAGTATTGGTTGGCTTATTACATATTAAATATTTTTGAGAATGTAAATGCGCACTGGATATATAATTACCAAATTGAAACGTTAAGACATGAAAAAAATTGTCAAATTACACGACCGGGCGCGCGACGTAAACTTTACGACAGAATCATAAAACAGTAAGAAATCACCTTGAAACCTAGATAAAACCCATTTTATCCTGAAGAGAGTGGTCGCATGAAGGAATAGCAATGACATTCAGACAGTTTCGACTCCGAATGTTAGAACAGGATATGAAAAATTCCGTTTGTCGTAAAATTTGCGCAGGCTCGCCCGCTGGAAGGTAAATTACTTGAGACAAAGAATATAAATTTGTAATCGAAAGAGATAAATTTGGAAACAAATCATGTAATAATTTATCATCAAGTACGCTAGTGATGATACTCCACGCTAATGTTCTATAGAGAATTTCTAAGCTTAGGGAAATTTTCTCTGTCTCTAATTTTTAATGCTGAAAAAAAGTCTTCTTTTTATTTGCAGACTTAATTAAATCGTGTCTAAAAAATGAAACTTAAGAAACCGGTTTTTATGCAGGCTTTTTATATTTAAAATGAGCAAATGAAATCGTTTGCGATCGCCGGCCATATCTACTAATTTCCACTTCTATTTTTTTAATGCGAAATGGGATGGTTACATAGCATTAAAGACAAATGATGTTACTGAGCCAATAATTTTTTATGCCTTTCAAATCCATAAATTATTGAGGTTACTTTTTTGCGAACAGCCAATCTTAAAAACTAAGTCGAAAAAATTCTTGTATAGCTTGGAAAAACGTACATTGTATCCCCATACAGCGACGGGAAAAATTCTTAAGCAGATTCCATAGCTTTTCATAGTTAAATTAGATTTCATAGCATAAAGAAATATAAACAATTTAATATTTTTTATTTGAGAGAACATTTCAAATAATTCTGAAATTTTTAATAAAAGTTTTCAACTTCTATCAGGAAAAGAAAAATAAAACAAACAAATAAATAAAAGCTATCCTGCGTCGGTTTTATGTCGATGTGGTTATTTTATAGATGCTGAAGCAAAACTGTTTCATCCGAGGTGAATTTTTTAAATTTGAAAAATAAGATACTTTTTGAATGGCCGATAAAGTTAGTTGCCTTTTCTGAGGTATTTCTTTTCAATATAAATAATGCTTTCCGGCATTGCTTTCGAAAATCAAGATTTGATACAATTGGAAACAAAATCAAATAAAAGAAAAATGATGGAAGTATTTGATTCAATTATGTTTTGGAAAAAATTAATCTAAGAGCATTCTTTATGTTTGTGGATATAAAACTTTATCGAAAACATTTTTGTTTGTACTTTTTTCAGTGTTTTTTATATGTATTTAGCTGATATACTCGGGATTGCTTCGGCTAAAAATATTTTCAAATCTTAGTACTTATAAAATTTTAAAATAAATCAAACAGTAATTCACTGCAACGTCTTTCGTTGATTTTCGTTTGACCCCTTACCCTACAGATGTGGGCACCACGAAATGTGGATGAGTGGCTCAGGTTTCATATGAAGGCACTCGCCCGCCTAGGGTTACAGAAATGGGGGGGGCATAGTCCCCCCTCCAGTGATAGTACGTGCCTCCTACGGGAGGGGTTGGGCCGTGAGGCTGTGTTGGCCATTAGGACCCGACCTCAGTACTCGTTTCTATTGCAACGGCCATCATTCAGATTCCCGTATGCCTAGACAGGTCGGGGTGACTATTACTTGTGGTTTCGTTTGACCCCTCCCATGTCATCTGATCCCTCGGCCAGCAGCTAAACCTTTCTCTCCTTTTTGTCTCTGTTACATCACGAAAAGCGTAAAGAATGAGCAACTGCTTATAAATAATTTCATTTATTATCAGCGCTCTCTTTTTTCTCCACTAGTCACTACACGCATTTATATTCTAGGCAAATTCAACAGTGCACATTGTACAGCACAGTAAAGTCCCAACTATTAGGCCTAATGTGGGGGAAGGAAAAGCAGGGTTACAAAAAGCTTGATCGACAAGAGTTCTTAAAATCCTCACTTCCTATTCCCCATACTATTAAAAATTCCGTTTTTATACCGAAATCCGTTCCTATTCATATTTTTGGACCACTTACTAAGGGCCAGTACTTTGCAAATGTTCGCTGTGTATTGTACTATTTGTTTTAAAAATTTATTACAGAAAAAAGAAGTTCACTAATAAAAATAATGTACACATTTTAAGATAAAGTTTGTAATGTCTAACTTGATTTCAAGAAACCTAAAATCATATACATTGAACAGTATGAATACATAAACTTTTAAAATAAACAGAATACTAAAGTAAAACGTGAGCTTAATTCTTACAAAAATGATTTAAATTTGTTTTACTGTTCTTTGATAAATGATTACACTGAGGTGAAAAGATGAGGGAGTCAAAATAAATTCAACAAAAAAATGTCGATCGTTGCAACACCCTGTCAAAGTAAATTAGTCCTCATTTCTTTATGGAGAATCATTCTTTTTAAAATAGGCCGGATAAGTCTACTGTATTGCATATGCCACGTTAGCAGAAGCATTTTGTATTCGGGATCGAAAGTCTTGCGACATCTTTTCTTTGAAATAACTCCTCCAGGTAGAATATTCAAGTCTTAGTACTTATAAGATTTTAAACTAAATCAAACAGTAATTCACTGCAACATCTTTCGTTGATTTTCATTTGCCCTCTCCTGTGTCGTGTGACCGCTCGGCCAGCAACTAAACCTTTCTCTTCTTTTCGTTGCTGTTACACAACTAAAAGCGTAAGGAATGAGCATTCATGTCCTGTTGGAGCTGTTATCCAGTGCTTCGAGTTCGATGAGAGTTACCTCTATAGCTGATGATTTGTTGTCTGAATGTCTCGAGCAGGTAGATTTTTACGCTTACTGGATTATACGGGAAACGACAGTCATCTTGGAACCGAGTATCCTGGAGATGAAGCAACCTAAAATCTCTAGGAGGGTCTCTAATTTGTCGTGCTTCGTAATATAACAGTGTCGGACACTGGGAACAAGTAAACGATCCTTGTAAGGATTCGGTTATTAGCATTTATGTGCACCAGGTGTCTTTCCATACTACATAGATGCTACTTTGTAAGTTTGTAAATGACTGTTTATTGAATAGTTTATGAGATCGGCATAATTTATTCATGAAGAAATCATTCCACCCCAGCACGTGACCATTATTTGTATGTGAATGACTGGCCGTGGCGAATACTAACACGGGCACTAAGATCAGTTACAAAATGGCCATCACTGCATGGGAGGTAGGTCCCGTCATAGGAGAAGTGGCCAATACAATCACACCACCATTACAGTTTCCCCCCCAGAGGAAACGAAAATCGGCATACTGAGGCAGAGCACTTGACATCCACTTAAACAGGGCGCCTCCCCTAACCCAAGGACTAGGCACACTATATCTTGACTTTGCGCTAAGTACGCTGTAAGTGGTTTTATCAAATATATACTGAGCCACAACCACTTTGCTATTACTCGACACCACATTTATGATAATAGCTTTCGGCTTTCAGAAACAAGTCAATTTAAATAAAAGTGTGTTATTAAAAGAAATAACTTCCTTTTGGATAAAATTTCCTTATTTCCCAATAATATTTATGCGAAATAAAAATAAGGAAAAAGGAAGTGAATTTGATAATAATAGGCATTCGTAAAAATCATTTTTGTTACATTTAGTAGTTAACGTTAGTTTTTACAACACACATGAATATAGTTTTACATTTAGTAGTTAACGTTAGTTTTTACAACACACATGAATATAGTTTAATTCAATTTTAGTTCATTTTCAGAGATTATTTATATGAAGTCATAAAATTATTCCGGATAAAAAATATCTGAACATTTGGTATGAACACAACGCTAATATTTGCTTATATAAGCGTTCAAACAATGTAAACACATTTTTAATTACTGTTGCATAATTAATAACAAAAATAAAATTTTCAAACTCAAATGGATTTATACATAACATCACGATGTGAATACATATTTTGATAAAATTCAGGTAAATGCGTGGCTTCGTAGAAGAGATAGTATTGATTTACATCCACCATCACTGGATCTCTCCCAGATAGATTTCTTTTTGTGGAAACACCTAAAATACAATGTTTAGGACTCAATACCAGATAAAATAGCTGAGTTAAGTGCAACCATTGAAATACTGCATGATACGCTTGTCGAAATTAGCAAGCCGATATCGACAGAGACTGAAGAATCAGACCAACAATTACGAACATTTTCCATAACTGACAATGTTTACAGTTGTACAAATTAATTTGAGTTTTGAAACGTCGATGAATGCAAGGATTGAATATCTAAAAATACAAAAATTAATAGAAGCAATTTAATTGGTGTGCGCAAGTACAGCGTCATCCAGGGAAAAATTGCGAAGTACAAAATAAATAAAAATACTAATAAAGGGAATTTTTTATTTGTGGAAGAGTTAAAAATGCAAAAATAATAGCAGACAACAATAAGAAGCAAGAATCGGGTGGATGACTTCATCAGAGGCCATTCATTCATGCAGATTCAAAACTAGAATTGGTTTTTTGTAGAGGAAAAAGACTTTAAGGTCCCAATTTAATATTAATTTCCTCTAAGGCCTGAACCCATTCCGGAATATATTGGAAAGAAAAACATTTATCCACAAAGAAAAAATTAAAAACAGTCTTTTAAACAAAGTATGGAAAAAGGGCTTCAAATCTTACCTCTTACCTTGATGAATGTAAGTGTTTATGTAACAGATATTCAAAGTATATAAGCAGTTTCTGGGATTCTCTGTATTTAGTAGCCAAATTATGGCGAAATAATGGTTACAAAATTTTCATATCCACTTCTAAAAATATCCTTTAAGATAGAAAAAAGATGTTTAATATTTTTTATTTGTATTGATGGAATTCCTTAAATACATTTATAGGATATTTTCACGATTCAAATACAACACACTGTTTATTTATTGAAATGAAAAATAATATGAGTTTGGTCTAAAAATGGAAAAAGGAAAAAAATGGAGTATTTGAAATAAACATAATTTAGTTTTAGATGTATTAAATAGTTTAAAATGAATATCAATTTTTCATTATTTATGGTGCAGGTTGTTTGATTATTTCTACAAAATCTTTTTCTAAAAAATCTGAATGCGAAATGGAAACTAACAGTTTATTGATTTACGTAAGTTTATTTAAATCTAAAATTCTCGTACAAAATTTCCTGTTATTGCCCAGGTAAAAAGATTTTACAGCTTGTATTTTTATGTATCAGAAAATGGGATATAAGATAATCTACCACAAAGAAGATTATTTTTATTGTTTTTCAAATTCTAAAATTGTTACTGTCTCTGTTTCGCGAACAGCTAATCCGCAGTTGTAACGATAAAAAACCGTTTTCAACGCATCGAAAAACTGATATGTGTATTGCAAATGAGGTAAAAAAATATTGCGCAAGACGATATTACATTTAATACTTGTTAGATTAAAAATTCAATGAAAAAAATCTTTGCATTCTTTTAATTCAAATAGTTTTTTTTAACATAAATCCTAAAATTCTTAATAAAAAGATTCCAATTTCCTCGAGAATCATAAAAGAATATCTGTTTGGCTGCTTTTTCATAGTTTATTTCATCATATCATGTAAAAAGACTGCTTCATTCTTAAGCTCGTACAATGAAACATTTTTTGAGACCGATCAAGTTAGTTACTTTTCGGATAGTTCTTTATTTTTATAAAATAATACGCTTAGTACTGGCTTCAAAATTCATTACTGGATAAAATGGAAAACAATAATAAGATAAAGGAAAAGGACTGAAGTTTATGATTACATTTTGTTTGGAAAAACTAATCTAAAAGTTTTATTTATGTTTGTCGATTTCAAGTCGATTGGAATTGAGACTTATGGATTTTTTCTGTTCCAAACTATTCTTTCTGCAATGAGTAAAAACAAAGAAAATTGTTGTCTAAAGGATTGTTAGAAATTCATAGTAATATTAGCAATTTTGATACTCTTAGCATAAAATACAATAAATATACAATATATATTGAAAATATAACACATGTTTTGATTGATTGAAATTTTTATATATATAACAAATAAGAAACAATCATAACAGAATGTCATGGTTTTCATGACTTTGATATATATATATATATATATATATATATATATATATATATAATGATTTCGTTGTTGTAGTCGCTAAGTAAGGAACAGGCCGAGTTATTAATTATTTTTTATTTATTGTTGGAGAGTGGCGGAATATACGTATATCTCGCGTGAAAGTTTCAAGTCGAAAGAGAGCAGAAAATCCCTGCGTTCTCTCAGACAAGGGATTAACATATATACACATCAAAGTCAAAGGAATATCAGCTATTTTTAGTAAATTACGTAAGTGTTTTAGGGAAAAGTATGGCGCCAACAAGTCGCTGATTTCGCGATTTATGTTGGCGCGTTGAAGCTATTGAAATATTCTGTTAGTAATAAATATACCAAAACGCGAGATTTAACATACCTCCAGAACGGGAAATAAAACGAAACTGGAGTGTAAGAAAAGTGACTTTGGACTACATTAATATTGTACCAAGATTTTAAAATATAAAATATTATAATTTAAAGTAAAATTAAGTGAGATTATTACATATAGAGATATATAAAGTAATTTTCTTGATTAGTCACTGCAATATTTTTTTGTCCAATTTATTGATACTGAGATATTGCCATAAGAACCAAAATAATTTTCACATATTTCTGCAATCTGCTGCAGAAGATATTTTGATACTCAAACTAAAAAAGATATGAATTAAAAATTTTCGAATAAGTTTGTAACTGAAAATTGTTTACTGATACATATTAAGTTATTTTTATTTTTTGGTGATTTCATCATTATGAATTTTAGAAATATTTTTTGGGTGGTAGCTTCCAGAAATTTAAGAAGTGTTTCAGATTATTCCATTAAATGAATTAATTAGTTAGTTGAATTTATTACGCTTCAAATGAAATTCACCTTCATTCATCCTGTCTAAAGTTACTGAAATTATATTTCTCAATAGAAATTTTTTCAATTAACGAACTAAATGAATTAGAAATCCAACAGCTGAAAACAGAGTTCCATTGAAACAATAACACTATTTAGAAGTTGTGAATTTTACAGGGTGATTCGAAAGAATTTTGAAAAACTTCAAGGGCAGTGAAGCATTCCAAAGCAAATAAGTTGTACAAAGAACAAACGGACTGGAACATAGTATGTGTGCCCCAGATGTCAGTGCTGGGCCGAACGGGAATTGAGTAATACGAGTTTTCCATCAGTTTTCATTATTTGTAGACGTATGAAGTTGTATAGAAGGAGTGTCAAACTCGGATGCTAATTCTGGCCCATCTAACAAGGTCTAAGCTTATGTGGGCCACAAATTTTTTTTTATAGAAACCTAGCTTTATTTCGAGAACGCAGTACGAGAAAGAACAAGGGCAACAATAAAGTTAAGGTTTTCTATCTGACATTTGTCATATCTCTACTATCATCCTTCCTACTTCGAGGATTAGCTTATACAGAGTGATTAATTTCAAAACTGATCCAAGGTGAGTGTTAGTCATTCTGGATCTGACTAGAGACTTATTTCCTCACATAAGTAAAAATAATTGTTGCACCGATGAAAACTTCCAAGCATTTATATCGAATGTTTTCCGAATTAGCTGGTACATATCTGTAAAATTGAGGCATCGCAACTTCTCTGAATTTTGTCTTCAGATCTGGACACATTGGATCTCGATTATTTCCATTTGCATATGATTAGGTACTGATTCTATATCGATTGAGAAAATCGAAGAAAGCAAAGAAAGCTTTTCTTCCAAAGATTTAAAATCTTCAAAATTCATTTCAACTTGAATTTCTGAATTAAAACTTGTCATGTCGAAAAGGCACTCGTTGTGGGCCACGAATTTGACACCTTTGTTGTACAACAATATTGAGATGGTAAATGTGAGCTTGACATCTTTGTTGTACAACAATATTGAGATGGTAAATGTGAGCTTGACA
>BGPR01029928.1:0-18978 GCA_013235015.1 Araneus ventricosus
AGTATAAAAAATCATGTTGTTTGCTCTAAGCCCTGATGTCCTATTAGAGGAACAAATGTTTGATTCTCAGTTGCAGTGAAATTTCTCATTATTTTTTTGTTAAAAACACTGAATTAAGCAGAAATAGTATGATTTATACTATGGATTTTTTCATAAAGCAGAGGATTAAGTATAATAAGGTTTTTGAGTACTACGAAAACATGCAGTTGCGTTGATGGTCAGAAGCCTCCATTATTTTCTCTGTTACGACTATGCTGCCAATTATTGAGCAGAAATAAAAACATCTTGCCATTTTTGAATGCATAATTAGCAGGACCTAGGTTTTTGAAGTTTAAATTCTTTAAAATGTGGAATTTAGAGTAATATAAAGAATTGTCCTAATACTAGGATGCTAGAACCAAAGGGGTAATCTTAATAAAATATTTTCTGTAGGTCTGATGCCTTGCAACACGTTATGGAACAGTTAGCGCATCATATACACTGGTGTTTTAGAGTAAAGATTCGGTCACACGTCGAAATTTCTTATATTTCCCAAACAGGAAACAGTAAAAAAGACTTGGGGCAAGATGACGAATGACGAGATCGTCAACATGTGCCGGTCATCTTGCCCTGATCCAAAATGTTAAAAATCTTTATTTTTGTGGGATTAACAAGAATTAGATAAAAAAAAAATAAATAGTGATACTGAAAAGCGTATTGTCTAAGGTAGACGTTCATAGCAAATAATAACTAAATATCTTAGGTGTTAGTCCACGAGATCTTGAGTTGAAGGTCTTGAAATTTTGCAACACGTCAAGCAAAAAACACGAGCAACATGTAACAAACAACGAAATGGCTTCAATGGCTTCACTATGAGATTTTCTAGAGCGAAGCAGTATAGAGGGATAGTAGTATCCGTAAGGTGGCTCTACCTAATAGCATGAACTTAAAATAAGCCATCTTGCCCTACATTGCATAGAAATAACGTTATAATTAAAAAAATTTCAAACTTAGAAAAAAATTAGTACAGCTTCTTCTTTTACCTCTAGTTGTGACTAAGCCCACTTCATATAGAATAAGTAGCGAAGTCCTTGAGTCAAGGACTCATTACACCAACAGTTATAATTGATAAAATTTAACGAAAATTAAATTTAATATTAATGGAACTTGAATTAAAAATTAATTAAAATTCTTTTGCATTATACAGAAAGGCGCATATGCAGCTGCTTCTGATAGAATACACGAAAACAAAATTAGAGCTTCAAAAATTAAGTTAAAAATCATAAAAATAAGCATTATTAAAACCTTAATAAAAATGACAACAATACACCTTTTATGCGCGCTAACGCAGCAGCAAAATTACTCCTTTATGTGGCCTGGATTTTTGTCCAACCTCTGAAAATAGGATCAGATACAGGTAGGTACAGGCATCTGTTGTGTTTTTTTTTTTTCCTTTTATCCTATTTTCAGAGGTTGGACAAAAATTCAGGACATATAAAGGAATAATTTTCACTAATGGTCATTCCTTTATTCAGAAAATTTTTGTCCTGCTTTAGAGCTACAATGGCGTGTGGCCTCTGAGGAAGAATCGCCATTTCGGTTCTTTTACAATTTTCTTCCATTTTGCTTTCATTCTAATTGTATTTTTCGTTCTAATTTGCTTTTTTGTATTTTATATTAAGGTTTTATTAATGCTTATTTTTATAATTTCTAACTTAATTTTTGAAGTTCTAATTATATTCCCAACATATAGCTGTCTACCCATGTATTCACCGTCCTTAGTACTGACCACGGCCGATCGGATCAAGTCAGCTGGAGCACTAAACCGCAAATATCGTTTTATTCGCAAGTACATTAAGTGCAATTAATGTAATCATTTATACAATCTCCTGATATTGTACGCAGCTGCATAATCCAATGACATACAGATCCAAACTTCGGTATAACGAATCATGTATATAACGATCCGTCGGTTATAACGAACTTTTCAAACGGTCCTAACCGAACTCCTATGCTGCTAATGTATTTTCAAATGCTTGTAACGATCTAAAGAGTAAATAATGCGAATATAGTGGAACGAAATTTCCACTTTTCAAGATTAATTTCAGCTGTAACGAAAAATCGCAACTTATTTTTATACTTTTATACTTTTTAAATTATTATAGCAATTTACGAACTGAAATTTACCGTTATTAATTTGTTCAACACAGAAATGCATTTAAGGATTATAGGAAATCTGATGTAGCTATTATCAGAAAAATCTGATACAGTGAACACTCGGTTATAACGAAGTTGTGGGTTCATTGTAATGCGGTCTGACTCTATACTGCATACAGCCCCTTTTACATATAAAATATTTTGTAAAGATGACAATTTGTGAAACAATTAATTATACCAATCAAAGTGTAACCAGTTAGCATCGTGAGAAATATATTTTTTAAAGGTAAAATTCCTAACATATATGAAATTAAATGATTTGAAGAGTTTTAATTTATTAAGAAAAATTAGATTCCTGTAGTGAATTTTCCAAAAAAAAAAGTTTTAAAAAATAGTTTTTTTAAAAAATTTTCAACGTCAGTGTATTCTACTCCAAACTGATTGAACGATTTTGCAGCTCAGTGTTATATTTCTGTTAATCATCAGCGGTTATTAGGATGGCATTACTCTTTTGTTTGCATTTCGTTAAAAGATATTTCAACTTAAGCAACATTTTTTACATAAAAAAGCTGACGGTCATTAGGAAAAAGGTATTCAGTTCTTTTTATGTAGAACTCCTTTCTCTTGTTTTGTTAGCATAAAATTAAGTTTTCAAAAATAAAAACTGCGTTAATTAAAACTGCGTATTTTGATGGCTGGCGTTTGAAAATTTCTCGAGAGAAGAAAATGTTAAGGTATATAATTTCAAACTCTACGAGTCTATTCATAGTTCCAATGTATATATCCTTTAAAATTCCAATAAAAGTATTCACATATACGTGAATAAAAATCTGGCCATTCTAGAAGTGTATTATGTTGATGCAAAACATGAAAACACAATTCCCTTTCGTTTATTTGTTGTTTTTTTCTCTCCTTCAGAAGGCTGACATCCTCTTGTAATTCACACGAGCAAAGAATTTCGAAGTATTACGTGGCTCCATTCCATTTTCCATTTGATTTTTTAAAAAATAAAACTGACTTCGATATGAAAGAATTCAAATTTTTTGCATAATTTCTTTTAAAAAATAATGGTCTTTTTTTAATAAATAACAAAACCGTTTTTCAAAGATAACTAAAAATAACAGATCGCCGAAAAAATGTTTGGCGGAAAAAATGTGATTCAAATAATAGTTTGTTACAGGAACCGAACCTCATTATCGTTACTTAAAAGAGAATCTCTAATTTTTTTAAAAGACATACTGAGACATGCATATATCAAATATTTTTTTGTAATTATCTGAAATCTAACATCATGATGGTTTATTACATTCGAAATTAGAATTTCGTTCAATTTTAGGTGAAAGTTTTACTAAAAAATGGGCTGCAATAAAAGAAAAGTTAATTCGTCAGAAAAACATTTCGAATATTTATAAGAAGCACTGAAACTTAAAACTCACTATTAGCATTTTATGCTATAAACTTTTCCGTTATTTGAAAATGAGGCAGAATATTTCGTCTGGAGATGTGAAAATTGATGTATCACTTCAGATGTTGTTTACACTACGTGGTTACAATTCCAAAATACGTACATGATTTTAGTAATCACGCGTATGTGGTATTAAGTTTCAACTTATTAATTCAAATAAGAATTGAAATTAATGCGCTTCATACCGGATGTAATATTCAAACTACATTATAAAATTTTTAAACGAAAAGAGGTAAGCGAAGTCTTATGACCTGTGTCCGGGATTTTTATCTTTTTTTGTGTGCAGTATGAAGTAAAATGAAAAAACTGTATTCAACCTTCAAAATTTTGTCAACAATTGATAAATCACAACTCTAAAATTTGATTTAATTGCGTGGGTTAATTATTTCATAATTGTGAAAACATTACATTATTTCATAATGAGGAAGATAGATGCAATTATTTTTTTATAACTTCTACTGGGGGGGGGCGGGGGGGGGTGGGGGGGGTAAGGTGAATGAATATGATAATTTTAAGGAAAATATAACTATATATATTTTTTCTCACCACATGAAATTGGTAATTTAAGTTCATTTTTACTGGAATTCAACGTAACATGACTTTTCTTTGAATATTTTACGGCAAAACCATTTAAAAAACATTCTTTGAAAAAATGTTTTATTTGGGCTTAACTGACCACTAGCCGTCTTCAAAGAATAATTTCTTCTAAATCGCGAATTACAAATATATTCTTGAAATGTATTTAACCTGAGTCAAAAATCGTTTATAAGTTTTCCAAAAAGCATCGTTTATAAGTAATGATAATCGTTTATAAGCCTTTCAGAAAACTGAAATAAAACGACTTATAAATGGAAGCACGTATAATCGAAATTTAACCACTTCTTGGTAAACGTCGCATATCATGCGACGAAGAGAAATTATTGTATCAATAAAATGAATTAGTCGCCACTTACACGTCTCGTTATATTTCGCGATTATTTTTTGCATTTCTGAATTTTGTTAAGAAATGGCGCAAATAGTCCAACTTTCTTCATTCTTTCGAGTGAGATTTCCCGCCTTGAATGGAAAACATAATCATTTTGTCGGAGATTCGAAAAAAAAATCCGATAAAGCAGGGGTTAATAAGCATTATTACAAATTTAATCCTAATGATTCAAATTCATTCAAAGTAATAATTTTAATTTTTTAAAGATAGTAGTAGTTTATTACTTTATAGTTTTATAAAGAATAATTAAATTTTAAAACTAAATATTTATCACAAAAGCGAGAAAAATCTTACCTTTATTACATATCTTGAGTACTAATTGCACATTTCTTATTTTACGCGCATATAGGTAAGCATTTAATTAAAAACCTTAATTAGAATAATTAAAACTTTTTTAAGATAATAGGGACTGAGGCAGAAAACTGTGAATTTTAGGAAGGTGGAAAAACGCCGCATAACTGTAGCTTTGCATTCTTTGTGTCGAATAAACGAAGTACTTTATCATTATTAAAAGAAAAGTCATGTTACATTGCATTATAGTATAAATAAAATTAAATCACTAATTTTATTTGCTGAGAAAAAAATACAGTAAAGCACCTTTTAGGCGTCCCTCATTCGTATAGCGTTTCAACACAGTTTAGATTCATTTGTATCCATTGTAACGATTTATTTCTTTATTTGCCCACGCCGGCACAGCCTACTCAGAGGGTGTAAGGTACTAAACCGGAGCCATTGTAATGACGAAGTACTTTATCATTACAATGGTTCCGGGTCAGTTGCACCTTCTGTGTAAGCTGTACCGGCGTGGGCAAATGAATAAATAAATAACGATATAAGAATGAGAAACGCATATAAAGAGTGCTTTACTGTATTTTATTATCTCAACACATAGAATTAGTGATTCTATTTCATTTATACTGTAATGCAATGTAAGATGTCTTTTCTTTTAATATTGTATGAAAAAGCCATTTATTGAATTTCGTTTGAAAAAATGTTTTATTTGAGCTTAATTGAGCTGTAACCTTATTCAAAGAATCATTTCTTCAAAATCACGAATAATAGACACCTGAAATTTATTTAACAAGAGTGAAAAATAATAATACAGCTGAAATAAATATTTTATTTGATTTATTGTGGCGTATTTTGTTTAACTGATGCTTGAAAAAAATGTGGATTTTTAAAACATACCATCATTAGCTTTTCGATGAGTTATTTCTAAACCACTTAAATGAATTCCTTCAGGTTAAGTTTGGGATAAAAGTGAAATGCATGCCATTTTAGCTGCTCATATAATTCTATTAATTACACAAAAGCCTTTCGAGTGACTTATTTTCAGTAAAAAATTAATTCTTATAAGTTTTTCAACCTTCCAGCATAAACTTAAAATAAATATTTTCTCAATCAAAAATTAAAAAAATCAGCGATTATAATAACGAAAATTTTAAAAATCCCTTTAATCATCAAAATGGAAAGCAAACGCAAATTTAATTAACTACTGCCTTTTGAATTTCATATCAAAATAAATGTTTCAACGGAAATATATTTAATGATGTTATTATGCTGTAGTTTGAGTTTCAGAATCATTTCACAGATCCAAGCATTGCCTAAAAAAACTCTTTATTTCCTTAACCTAATAAAATGTAATAATTTCTTTGTTTTTTTATTTTCTGTTACAGCTGAATGAATATAATTTTCTGTTTGTTCGTCGAAATAAGCGTAACAATATGTATTCGGTATCATCATCCTAAATTTAATTTTTAACGAATGATTTTAAAAAAGCTTTTTCTTGCATTTCTTTTTATTCCTATCCAGTTTTTTTGTTTAACTTCATATCTAAATGAACCGTTTTAACAGGAAGATTAAAGAAAATACTTGAAAATTGTGAACAAAAATTATAATTTATTTAAGTTTTTTATGCATGCAAACTGAAAGTACTTAAATTTTTTTAAAACTGTAGTTGTGTAATTTACATGCGCCAGCATCATATGTTAGAATTTTTTATAACGCATGAGTTGGGCGAAATATGTTGTTTTGAATATCTATTATGCATAAACAGTTAAATTAAACTTTAATAAATAACTTGCGTAAAGAACATTACAAGTGAAATCTATGCTTAAAAAATGCCAAAATGCAGTAAATTGCATCTGAAATTGGACATAGCAGTATTATTTAAATCATTACTTTTCTGATTACTTTTTTCCATGAAAATTAATGATAAAAGGAAATATAGTATAAGATTGATTACTTGCTGAATGCTTTGTGAATATTTTAATAGCATTTAACGGTTATTTCGATATATGACATTAATTTTTAAATAATGCCTTTGTGAAAATTGAATAAAAATTCAACATTTTGAGATGCTTTTATAAAAAAATGATTATGAACTCTTAATAATCATTTCCATTCCACGAAAACATTTTCGATTGGTTGTTTATCTAATTTACTCATTTCATAATGAACTTCTTATTAGTTTCAAATGTATCAAACTGAAACCTTCTTGGAGTCTTTTAAAACTTGTCTTCATTCAATCCATTATTACTTTTCTTCGTTTCAAAATTTTGATTACATTCTCAAACAGCAATTATTTTACTAGTGAGATCGATAAAAATCTCATTTTTCTTGGAAAATAAATCTCACGATATAAATGGTTTTGAAAATAATTTGTGTTATTCGGTTTTAATAACCGATACGCATTCAAATTACATACATTAAAAAAAGAACTTTATGCATCAATTTTTGAGATAAATATAGTTTTCTTTCTCTAACCCCATACGATTTTTTCATAAATTATATATTCCTTTATTGATTATGAACATAGAATTTTCCTGACTGTGAAAGGAACATATTTCTTTTGGAGACTGAAGAAGAAAAAAATGAGATATGAATAAAGAAAAAATGAGCTATCAAATTTATTTCGTGGAATTGAGACTACACGAACGGAAAAATGGCGTTATTTCAAACTGGCGAAGTTTTGTCAGCTCAGAGAATCATTTGTTATATTTACAACAAAAGGATGAATTCTTCTAATTTTTGGCGTCCCAACGCCAGAGCCATAATCATTACTGAGGAAAGATATGGATCGAAAGAGAGCAGCGTATGTCAGCTGCCATTAGATGTCTCTGAGACAGAATCTTTGAATCTCTTTTGAAATATTCATGGGGTTATTGAGGACATTAGCAATATTAGCGGTAGCCAGAAATGGCGCAGAGTTTCTTTCATCCATTCTGTTCTTTCATATTTATATTCAAATTCGTTTCAATTTTGAAACTTATTTATATCTCAGAAAATTACATTGTTATATATTTCGAAAAAAAGAAACACTCAGTGCGGTGATACATTACTGTATGATGATTACTTAAATAATATCTGAAAATTTTGCCTTTATATTTCACTTTTAAAAGCTATAAAGTGCATATTCATATCTTAATTTTGACCTCGAATTATAGTGATGTGTCATTATTGATACATGTGAGGAAAAATGCTTGAAATGACAGAATTTATTCAATTTGCCCTCATTTAAAGTTAAAATATATCTTAAGAGAGATATTATTATTATTATTATTAATTAAGAACTTTGCTTTACTTTCAACTTGCAAGAAAATAATTTTGAGGATTTTTTTTTTGTTATTGAAATTTCTTTCTGATAGTTATCACTTGATAGAGATTAACTAGAAACCAACTACAAATAGATATCAAAATTACAATAAATCCCACATTTATTAAAACAACACCTCATTGGAGAAATACCAATAAAAAGCAATTGGCATGCTTATCATGAATGTTTTTAAAGAAACACTACAAATATGCAATGGAATATACTAACATTTATGAAATAAAATTATGCAAAGTAGTTAATCAGGCCATGGCACCAATTGATTGATTATCAATATAATAATTTAAATGAGTCAGAAATTTAAAAAAATTCAAAATAGTTCTCAAGTAATAAACTCTTATCTAGACAATTCTAGAATTCCAATACGCGCCTAATGCACCTTCATTTCTCATATTATTTTTGAATTAACTATTTTGGCTAATATTCTTAATAAACTAATCGAAAAACATATTTGTTGAATTTCGAATTACATTTACATCGTATAGTTAAAGAAATTTGATTATTTTTTAAATTGAATTTAAAGGAAAAATTCTAATAAATTGATAACAAATGGATTACAAATCATCATAGAATATTATAAAATACAATGATTATTCGTTTGGAGAATAAAATTAATACATATAATTCTTTTCTTAGAATTTTTAAACAAAACTTCATTCAAAATGATTTAATTTCTTAATATTGAGAGATCCTTCGTAATTTCGTTTGCCATTTAAACTTCATATATATTTCGTATTTTGAATGTAGACTTTGCCAAATTCAGAACATGGCATTTAAGTTAACAATATCTTATTTTCCTAAATAACAACGAAATGTTTTATTATTATATATTAATACAACATAATTACAAATAATAGAAGATTTATAAGAATTATGTTGTAAAACATAATGAACCTAGATACATTTTTTATTTACGAAATTAGAGAAATTATTTTGTTAACATTCATCTGCTTGAGTTTTTGTATTCAAGGTACATAAACTTTACAAGTATTTGTAACATTTTAAATACCATTTAATTAAGAATAGAACATGATTGTCATTAATAATTACTTTTTATATGTAGGATATTTAAACGATTATATATCGAAGCATAGCTTGCACCTGATACTCAAAAGCAAATATGACCCTCTAGCATCGACTTAGCACCTTTAATTAGCCGAACCGCAATTAATTTTCAGACAACAGGAGATAAGAACCATGTTACTTCTATGGAAGCTTCTCATCCTCGCATCCGAAGTGGATTCTAGAAGGACTTGGTGGAATAGAATAAGAAAGAGAGTAAGATATGGTTAACGTCCATTTAAAAGTAATTGTCAAAATTTAAATTCCAAATTACATACAATACATATGATTTATATTAAAATTTGTTTTTCCTTTCAATTTTCTGCAGTAGTTTTGAGATATACTATATTTACATCAAATTCCATTATTACCTATATCTACAAAAACGTAGAAAATTAAACCAGCTAAAAGCATAATAACCGGTTTCATGTTTCATAATCTCTCAAGTGTTGAAAACGAACCCTCTAAAGAGACTTAACTCACTACTGTTTCAAATTCTTTAGACAAACGGAGTTGTGGTGTGCTGTAGTTGTATTAATAACGTCTTCGCTTCCTGCAGTCTTTTGAAAAAGGGTGAGAAACGAGGTCATAATTTCCTACTAAATTGCATCACATTTCTTGTGTTTATTGAAAGAGACGTCCATGCAGGAAACCTTTTTGTTTTACAGGATTTTATCACATTATATTGTGTTTTTAGTCTTTGTCGCGAAGATTTAATGACTGTTTCGGCTGCCTGTGGCAGTCATTAAATATTCGGGTTATGTCATAAATATGGAATATCGACGAGGAAAATAACGATTGGAAAATACGTGTGAAAGACTTATGGTGTGTTGAATGGATGTGGTAAAGATATTTTAAAATTTGTATTCTTTAGATTATACATCTTTCGTTGACTTTTTTGTGAAGACTTTTATAAAGTATTCGTAACGAATATTTTGCAAGAGAACGTTTCAAAATCCTTCATTCGAAATTTAAATAAAATGATCCACAGAGAAGGTTTTCTTTAAATCAAGTGCTGCGTATGTCTGAAAGACAAAAGACAAGAAAATTAACCATGACTTCATAATGCATAGACTACATTTATTATTAACTATTTTACTATCCAAAGTAATATGCTTAATTGAACTCTGTGCATAGGCATGAATGTTCTTAATAACTTCATAAATTGCATTTCATATGAAACTTCCTTACATGTCAAATGTATATAACAATATCTATCTATGTATAAACAAACTGAAACTCCAAATAATCATGTAATTCTTAAATAATTGCAATATGCTATCTCTGTGCAAAACCAAAATATATATATGCTGTTCGGAACTCATATATAGTTAATATTGTCTATATAATATATTTGCTTTAAACAAAATGTAGTCCGTTAAAACAGTAAGCACGTTACTCCATATTAGTCAACTTTTGTGTTCGAGTGAATTAAACAAACTTGAACAAGACAGAAACAAGAAACATTTAAAAGATTTTCCTCGAGATTTATAAATATTATGCATTTGAACATAAATGTTATTAGAAATAGCACGAACCTCAGTGACCTCGGGACAGTCCTAGCTTCAAATCGGAGGATAGCAGGTTAGAGAAATTCATTTTTTGTTTTCAAAAATTAAATCTATATTGAGAATCAAGCATCTCAAAACTTAGATAGTTTCAGAGTATGGTGCCGGCTCAAGTCTTTCCTCTTCTACTCATCAAGTTCAAATTTACGAGATCGCATACGAAATATCACTTAAGTAGCTTCAAAATTTAAATATAAGTGCTAATCTAAATAATACAATTATAGTTAGATAAAAAGGACTTTTTGTGTTGATTATTTTCATTTTACTTTATCTAGGAGAGTTTTTTTAAATAAATCATACGAATTTATTCTCTTTATAACTGATCTCAGAATAAATCACCATGCGTTACCAACGCTTATACCGATGCCGATCTTTAAAAGGTCAAACTCACGACGAATTTATGTTTAGATTTCAAAGAAACAATCATCCGATGGACAACACAGCAAATCAAAGGCAGTATTTGAAATGATGTTTCGCTTAATCTTAACTGAAAAACATACGTGTTTAAAGAATTATACCTCTAAAAACACGAATTAATGAAAAGATGTCTGAAATTTATTTAATATGGGAGTAAAATAAGAGTGCAGGTTAATTAAATAATTGATTTGAATGATTGTGGCATTTTTCATTTTTTTCCTTAATTGATCTTCCAAACAAATGTGAATTTTCAAAAGTAGAAAATAATTCTTCGTCAGCTTCGCAATCAATTATTTAAAAAACACTTGAATAATTTCCTTCAGGGTAGTTTCTTGAAAAAAGTGAAATATTTGTTATTTAACGGCTCATTTGATTCTATTAACACAAAAGCATTTTGAGTGACTTATTTTTAATAAAAAAATGAATCCTTATAAGCTTCTTCATCCTTCGGCGCAAACTAAAAATAATATGTTATGTTTGAAAATAAAAAAAAAATATTTCAGTTGTTTCTCACTGTTGATTAAATTTCTTTTCTTCGTGGAAAATTAAATGAGAACGCAAGTTTAATTAACTACTTGAATTTCAAATCATAATAAATGTTTCAATGGAAATAAGTTTAATTATACTATTCTGTTGTAGTTGAAGTTTTAAAAACATTTCACACATTTAAGATTTTTCGGAAATAACTGCTTTGCACTGACATTCTAATTTAACACTTTCTTTTATTATTATATTTTCCATTATTATTGAATGAATATAATTTCCAGTTTGATCTTTAAAATGTGCATGATAAAATATACCCGATAGCGTCATTCTGTTTCATATTTACTTTTTAATGAGTGCTTCCGTGCTTAATAGTTCAATAAAGAATAATGGACTGTTATTGATACCTTTATCTGTAGGAAATTCTCAAGAGTTAACATGAAACATTGAGCCGTTTGCTCAGCAGCCATAAACTCATTTTAACTCCATGAGTTCCACAACTGACTCAAAGTCAACAATCTTTGCCTTCAAACATTTAGCCACCCCACCAAGACTCCCGCAATTGGAGGGCCAAAATAATGTTTTACAAACAATGCATTTTTTCTGCAAAACAATGCTTTTTTAATTAATCATACAATTTACTTTTCAATATGTAACATTCGTTTTATAATTTATTTTCATATGAAAATGAAAAGTTTTAGCAAGATTATCAGCATAATCCAAAAATTCGTGAAATGAATTATAAATTATTTAGGCCTTTAATGCATGTAATTTAAATGCACACAAATTCAAAGCAATCTATTTTCGTCAAATTTACGCATTTTAAAGGAGAACCAAAGAAGTTCTAGAGCACAATGTATCCTGTACCTATTTTATTTTCTGAGAGCTGTTTTTGTTTTACCTACAATTACGACTCTTAACACATCCGAAAATGAGGTCGAAATTACTCAAATGCGATAAAAACTTCAAACACACCAAAATTCAACTTATGATGGTTTTTCTCTGATGTACAGGAATATTCTTTAGCAACAAGAAACAACACAATTTAGAGGCCCTGATACTGGTTGATGCAGAAACACATTTTCATCAGGGTGACTTTTAAACTTGTTGCCACGAATATTAATGTTGGCTTATGATTAATTTATATGATAGAAAAAGCTAATTTTTAAATTCAGTTTGTCTTGCAGCTTACTAACTTAGTGAAATCTGTAATTTTTCTATTCGCTTTGAATTGTTATTATTTCTTTTTATAATAGAAATTTAGAACTAAAACTATTAAATAAAATAATGATTTTTATGGTAATAATGATAATGATTTATCAGCCATATAAATCATTATTATTAGCCATATAATAATGATTTATATGGCTGAATCATATAAATCACAATTTTTAAAAGATAAAATGTATGAATAAAACCACTGACTGCTACATAGAAATGAAAATGTAAAATAGTGAAATTGTAAATGATTTTAAAGGTGCCAATACACTTTCAGAGAGAAGATCAAGCATAATTAACAGCAAAATTACTAATGAAATTCATATATATCCCCAATAACAATCAGGAAAAAATCGATGTGAAATTACATCATTTAAATCTGCAGAGATTGACAGCTGATAATTTAATTAAATGCAAAAATTGTTGCATAAATAACGAATGAAAGTAGTCATCAAAAGGGAATTACAGATTTTATAAAATCACACAAAATGCCGTATGGCTTTTAATTTCATATCTTTAGAAAAATATCTTTCCTCATTTTAGCATTATAGAAAGTATTTTGTGTGAGGATTGGTCAGAAGTTTTTCATGTAAAAATGAAGAAACCTCAACTTTTTACGTAATTTTATTAAACAAAAACATGAATATAAATTCGAAAATAATATTGCTGCGAACCTCGAACGTTAGATTGGCCATTTCCTGAATGTCGAAATAATAGTTTATTCAACTACCCTCCACTTTTCCTCCATGACGAATAAGTAACACTGGAACTTTGGAAGACCTTGACCATTGGTCACCATGCTTTTAACCCTTCAACTGGCTGAAACGTAGAAAGTCGCTCTCTGATGACTATTCTAAAACCGGCTCCGTCGCAGAAAGTCGTCCTTCGATTATTACTCTTAAACCGGGTCCGGCGTAGAAAGTTGCTCTCTGTTTATTACCCGAAAACCGGCTCCGAAACATTTGCGTTCACCATTTAGCTACAGAGAGGCCGTTTTCAAAGCATTCAGCTGAAATATTTTTGCCGTTAAAAGGGTTAAATATATGCAGTAATTATTCAAAACATAGTCTGGAGAACTTAAACTAGCATCCCTGGAAACATTTAGTTGCTTTTTCTTTTTTTGAAGCTTAAGATTGCATGAACATAAATTCTTCTTCGATGGTGTAAATGTAGAGTCGAATGTTCTTGAAACAATAACTCAAATATAACAAATAATAAGAGTGTAATATCAGTTCACAGTATGCCAAAGTATTTTCTGTGCTTTGCGTAAGTCTCTTTGTCTCATGGTTCCATATAAGCTGAATAATACCGAATACCACGCGGCAGATTTACCTGGGTTAGTGAAATATTCTATGTTTGTTCGATGTCCTATGTGTTTGTTCATGACGTTAACGAATATAGCCTGACACATGCAATGACCAAAATACTGTCGCGATTTTGTCACGATAAACCATTTGACACATTGCAGTATCAATGGCACTCTAATTGGAATGTCAGTATTGGACTGAAATCAGTCAACTTCCTTTTGGTCTATAACTGATATCTATACAATGTACTTGGGTAGTAGAAAGTCAAACTTCTGATTGGGTCGACTCTGTGCATTGTGGGCACCTCAAAATATGTGCATCAGCTTTCAACTAGCACTTGAAAATGCCCTGTTCATTTTAATTCAATCACCCCTGTAATAAATAATAACGGTTAAATTCACCTAAATTAAAGCGTTGCTTATTCGAGAAATGAAATTTTACCTTTTTTATCAAGATCATTGTTTTCAAGAAAATTTTAATGTATTTATTTTAACGCTTTTAATTTTTACAGTTTAAAAATATAAAATTTGGGAATGTTGATACTCTATCTATAATATAAAACATCACACACATATATCTGTCGGTCGGTCACAAGAACTCTTACGAAACGATAAACGGAAGTGACTAGTAATTTTCACATGACATTATGGAGTACATTTCTAGGCCAAATGGGCTAATTTTCAAAATTTTAAAATTAATCCGTACGATATTTAATTAAATAATGAAAATTAAGCTAATATACGGCGTTTTTCACTAATAACTTCTGAAATATTTTTCGTACAAAAATTATTTTCACATCATCTTAAAGAGCAGTACATTTTCTTTTCAATGATTACTATTTAAATGACAGAAAATCTTTTTCCTCCAATTTTAACAAAATTTTAAAAATTCATTTCAAACCCAATTTGTAACAAAGTTTTATATTGTTGTAAATAAATTTAAACCTATTTGTTTTTTGATCAGATCATTCGTTCAAGTGATTTTGCTACAGTTAATGTTAAGATAAAAAATATTGCTTTCTTTGGATATAACAGAAAGGCAGAATTTTTACTTCCGCTTTTATTTCGTAGCATAAACACCTTTTACTATGGTTGTACCGTAATCCAATGACGTCAGTTAATTATTCTTTCTATCCGATTTTTCATGAAAATCTCACAAGTTTTTAAATGATTCTAATGATCCTCATAGTCATGCAAGGATATTGATTCTGGTTCCTAGGGAGAGACAAAAAGAAGCAACACCATACGATGTTTGCCCATGCACACAAGAACGAAAAAGAAGAGAACGTTACTTCGGGTAATGGTAATTAAAATCACGGGGTGGAGGACTTCTGTTGCCACCATAGTAATAATGGGAAGGAAAAATGGAGTACCAAGGATTGGTATATTCGTGCCAGGTGGTTCAAAGGTACGGAGCAAAAGAAAGAGAGGGGTCGTATTACGAAAGAAGCTGCTTCGAATGTCCGCTTAAATGAGTTTAGAGTGTTAGAAGTATATAGAAGCGGAAATATTTTATCCCAAGCTACGCCGGGTATATCAGTTAGTAATATTAACTAATTTTACTTAACATTGTGTATGTATTGTTTTCGGTGAGATTCATCCTGTTTAAATTACAAATATTTTGTGCTTGGCGTCGGTATGTGACATAAATCTATTGACAATATATAAAATAATGTATGAAAATGAATTATATAGGTGTATAGAGGAACGAGACTCAAGTTTTTGTGTAGTGCTGCTGAAGAATCCATTCAATTTTAGGAACCATTTTTTATTAGGCTACGTTCCACAGCACAGAACATTAAAGTTACAAGACACAAGACAAAACAGAGAACAACATCTCGAGACAAGCACACAGACTAGAATGACAAAGAGGCATCATGGGAAAAGATGGCTCCAGTAGCGCCACCTACCATAGAAAGGAGAAGGCAGTTGATTGTAACCGATACAGGTGTACAAAAATAAACATTCATTTGAAAAGAAATATGCTTCAGATTGGTTACTAATTATTATAACCATTCCGGAATTGTGTTAGTATCATTCAATTAAGATAAGAGTAGCCGTTTATTATCTCTTTCTAAATGTTATCAAAAGATGACGACGGACAGTCAACAAATGGCCAATCTTAGTATTTATAGAGACTAAATAATAACAAAAATTATCCATTGAGCAGCAATAGTCCATTCCATTTTGGAACAGAAAGCATTGACTTTGAATGTAAAAAAAATCCTTTCAAATAATTTTTTTTCAAATTACTAAGGGGAAGCTGTTCTTTTTTTCAAATAAATGGAAATTGATGTAAAATATTTTAGGAACTTTTCCATTTAAAGATAATTTTCTCGAGCTAAAAACTGCCTGCACAAAAATTGTTTAGATAGTTTTTTAATCAATTGTAAAAATAAATAAATAAATGAACAGATTGATGAAGAAACTCCACAGTGTAATATTTACAAAGTATTTTTTAAATATTATTACCTTGACGTATCATAACATTATTTTATTTTTAACTTCAGTCATTTTTGTAGCTTAGTAACTTAATTAAATCTGCAGAATTTAAATTTATTCATTGACTCGCACTTACATGCACAAAACTCCTTATAATATCGCAATTATTTCTGTACAGAAGACAAGAAATGTTAAATGTTCCAGTCACGTATTCACATAAATTGATTCGTATACGTTTTTTAAGTATGAAAAAAACCTTCAAATGTTACTTTAAAAGAAGAAAATGCTCAATTATAAAAAATAAACTCTTTGAATACAATCGCGAAACAACAAAAACTGTATACAAATTATTAAAATAAAAAAAAGAATTTTTTCACGTGAATCTAGCTTTTTATCTTGCTCAGGCTTGCAGTAAATGTCTGCGGAAATCGAACAAACCGTTTATGAACGCAAATGAACAGATTTCCATTTAGGCGAAAACAAAAAGTCGTCTGGAAGCTGTTCCATCAGAAGAAAAATTCCTGGTGACTAAAGATAAGAAACATTCTTTTACTTAAATGACAGAAGAAAGAGCCAGTAGCAGTCTCCTTCCATTGCTCAAGTGGTAAAAGTTCTCCGGATGACGTATATTATCTCGAGTTGCCGGAACTTTCTTCTGTACTCTTCCTTAATTTTTGCTGCTCTTTCCACCGGACGATGGCTTCTTTGTAACGGGCGGTATCTAAACGTCGGTATGGGTCAAAGTATGATCGTTTAGGTATCAATGTTGGGATAGCACTGATGCATGTAGTGTTTTATTTCGAGGATAGTTATGAAGAACATAGATATGTATGTGAACATTTTTGAGAACCTGCTCTAGATAGAGTAAATTAGACAATAATTAAGGGGTAAAGGAGAAAAAAAATATTTATTTTCCCTCTGCATAAACATTGTAATGCTACAAAAGAGTCATTTTGAGACAGATCTCTCGAATTTTAATTCTGTTAAGTTGTCGGAGAGGGCAAAAGAGCTCGCTCTTTCCCAGATTTCTCACTGAAATCTATCATTTTAAGTCAACCCTGTAATGTGAGAACCCACATAACATATGTTTTTTATTAGAATTAATATCAATCGTAAAAAGTGAGCTTTTTTAAATGCTTTTTTTTCTTTTTTCTGTGATCCAAATGTTTATGATTCATTTTGAATTTCAAATGCTTAAAATAAAATCTACTTAAATGCAATTTCAGAAAACTGAATATTTCAAAGGAGCAGACGCTATGTTTAAACAAAAAAAAAATAAATTTAGAATAGTCAGCACATTTTTGTTCCGCTGAGAGTTGAAATTGGCAACTATTCACGAATTTATTAATATTTTACGTTTAATGTGTGCAATGTAAAGAAAACACAGTGAAATATTTTTAACATATTAGGAAATTTCACATAAAATTCTAATTTTATGATTATTAAGAGCATTTATTTCTAATAGCAAAATTAAATAAAGTATTGAATGTTGGATTAACCATAGTAATTCGGAAACTATAATAGAAAAGGCAAATTCAAAATTTAGTTTAATTATTATCAAGTCATGGTAATCACTGTTCTCAATACATTAAAATACATTGCACATTTGATAATAACTTAAGAGCATATAATAAATTTAGGAACTATTATCTATTTCTAATTAAAATATAATGAATAACAACGAATACTTTATTGAAGAGAAAAATTTTCACTCTTTCATCCAAAATTTCAAATTATTTCAGCCACACAATAATTGATTTATACAAAATGTTGGCATCAGAAATGCGCAAATCTAAAGAAATTGAAGCAGTATTGGACTAAGTCCCTTTATGTCGTTCATTTTTAAAGTTCGGGACATTGTAAAGATTAAAGCTTGCTGTATTACGTTGTTTAATGTGAAATGCTTCTGGAGGTATAAGTAATATCTAAATTTGGTGCAGATAATTTTTGTACAGGTATCATAAATTTGAAATATAAGGTGGAAGAAAAATTAAAATGCAGTCTATTGTATACAAAAAATTTAATGTTTTAATTCAGCGAAATATTTTTAATATGTCATTAAACAAATCATATATTGTTTTAATTCGATCAATCACTATGCAAATAATACTGTTAAAATGATTAATAAAATTTAATGAAAATTAAGCAAGTAATAATTAATTCTGTAAATTAAATTTCTCGCAATACTCAAGTATTAGTAGAAAATAATTTTAAATTAATTGCAGAAAAATTACTTCCAATATTTAAGAAAGTATTTCGAATCAAGTTGTTCTATTGCGGCCA
>BGPR01029929.1:0-15900 GCA_013235015.1 Araneus ventricosus
TGACTAATGAAGCCATAGGATGCTTTTCAAGTTAAAAGAAAAAAAAAATCTGCATGCATCTATTTCAAATGCTGCAAGCACCATGGCCACTGTTAAAGTTTTCCGTTAAAAACAGGAGGTAGTGCAATCCACAATTGCAAAGTGTTTGAAACTATTTTCTGCTGAAAAAGAAACTTGGTTTATAAACTGCAAGCAATAAATCTTAACTTTTTTGGCGACTTGGTGCCATTTTTAAGACACTGGGGCTCCATCTTGCAGATTTCAACCAAAAATAATTATACTACAGTGAAACCTGTGTATAACGATAAACCTGCCTATAATGATATATTTCATTTGTCCCTGCGAAACTCCTATTTACTCAATGTATTCTGACCCTCGCTACAACGATAATTACTTTTTAGATAAACCTGTCTATAACGATAATTTTACCTCTATAGATCCACTTAATGTGTCCATTTTGTGTCGGACAAATCATTAGCAGCAAAATGCAGGAGAAACTGATTAGCAGCTGGAAGTGCAGTGACAGTATCAGTTCGACATTGTTACATGTGCCTATCACAGACCAAGAACGTTGCTAATGTTCAAAACATCTGTGATTTAAGGGGAAAGTGCGAAAGTTTTAAACAAGCCATTAGCAATACTTTTGTTCTGCGGGAGGTAAGCGAGCAGTGTCTAACTGTTATCACTGCACTTGAAGCCACTTATCACTTCTCCAATATTTTGCCTGTAGCGATTTGTCCTAGAGCTGTAGCGGGTCTAAGAAAACTAGTACAATACAATATCAATTTTTTCCCCCTTAAAAACGACACCACATGATCCAGAATGTGGATAGCTGCAGAATCGGGGGGAAAGGCTAGAAACTAGAGCCCGTTATAACATGGGGATCGGGGAGGTAGGATGAGCTAGCGATTGGAATGTGCACAGATGTTTGTTTGCCTCTATTTTCATATGCTATCGAACTCGTTCATTCTCAATTAAAACATCTGAACTCCATAAAAGGGCTCAAGTATATGCGTACACAAGTATCATTTGCTTCAACAAGTAAGCAAACAAAATTAACAGCTGATTTTCAATAATATTATTATGAAAAAAATTATGCTTACATCACCCTTTTATTGTTACTAAATTTTTTTTATTAAAATTCTATCTTTGAAATTTTTTTAAAAAGTGTCTAAATAATTTAAAGTCTATTAAGTACAATTTTATTATATCAGCGAGAATTTGCAAGATGAATCAATAAGCGCAATGAAATTAGTTATTATATTAGTAAATGCACATGTACATAAAGATTGGATGCGAAAATGTCTAACCTGTCTATAACTATAATCTGGTTATAATAATATTTTTGCAAGGTCCCTACAATATCATTATAGACAGGTTTTACTGTATGATGATTGCAATACAAGAAGTTATGGTAGGAAACTTATAGAGTGACAAACAGCTGTTACAAATATAAGAAATTACCTCTTTGACAACCAACTGGCGACTTTTGAATTCAAACCTATGTAACGTATCTACAGCTTTTTGAACAGAAGAGGAGTCTTTGAATTCAACAATGCTAATTAAAAAGAAATTTATAACAAAATCAATGAAATAGAAAAATTTTGGTACAGTTACAATTTAAATTACTTTTAAAAAATACAAGCTCAAGTAGTTTTAATGACTATTTGCTTTGATCAATTGTTAAAAAAATAATGACTTGCATGAAGTATGCAAAAATTCAATTCTTAACCTTATACATAAATTTGCATTTAAAACAAATGACATAATTCATATTTTTCAAAAAACTAATTTATATTAGTAGCGCTTTGTAGTAACACCATACGTTAATCAAAATACAGACAAATGAGGAGAAAGGAATTTGATCGTGTAAAGATAACAAAGAAATACATACCCACAACCTCTAAATTTGCCATTCTCATCTTCAAAAAGTTCTACATATGACACATCCCCAACTAAATTTCAATACAAAAGTAATTAAAAGAAAAATTATAAAAATGTTATTAAATTTATTCGACTAACAACAGATCATTCACACAGAAACACATATGCAAATATATATATATATATTTTTATTGCCCACACCGACCCTGCTTACCCAAAGGATGTAAAGCATGTCATGAGTTTGCAGGAAGAAAAATTCCAATACAAACATTTAAGTAATACCATACAAAATACAAATGTGATATAAATATAATACAATACAAACAGCAAACATAATAAGTAAATACAAACATAAATAATAAATAAATATAAATAAATGTAATAATTAAAGAAATATATATAAAAATAAATAAAAAATTAATAAAATCTAATGAAAAGTAAATAAAATGTAAAAAAAAAGTCTGAGATACAATTTAGAAAAGAGACAGGAAAAGAATCTTAAAACAGTTTTGAAAATAAAGGAAACAAAAAAAAAAACAATTTATATAACACAATTTAGGATTATTAAAAAAAGCACACCTGAATTCTGTAACATAATTTAGAAGAGGAAAAAAAAAAAAAAAAAAAAAAGACAGGTATGCCCATGATACACTTGGGAAAGTCTATTGCATATGTTATCACTTGCACAGAATATCTTCCCAATTTTAAAAGTTGCATTTTTATTCAAGAGTAAATATTCAAATATTCTTTACCTTTCTCTCTAAATAGATCTTTGATTGTTGTCCATTTGCAGTCGTAAGGAATATTGGCCACATATATTCTTCGATTCGTAGGTGCCCTTGTTCTTCTTCCCCGAGGAGATCTCGATCTATTATTCCTAGACTGACGAGAATTTCTGTTTGTGCTCGACTCCCTACTTCTGTTAGATTTTGCATTCTTTTCAACTGGGGACCGAGAGCTGGAAAGTAAGAAACAATCACTAAATTAATTAAGAGATCAAACACACGTACATATTTAAAATAATTGGCAAAAACAGAAGACCCTTCCCCAGTCCCAAACACTGGACCAATTTTGAAAATTTTATTTCTTATAGACGCTTATTACCTCTATATATGTCTTCAAGGGTGGCCTTCCCCACCACCACCCATTTTCGAGGGAAATCGAAAAACACAACTTCACCTTACATTCTCTATGGGGAGGGGGGGAAACATGAGAAAGAGTCCCCCTCAGCACCAACCACGGGACTGATTTTCACAATTTCCTACGATGACCCTTATAAATGTAATGAAGGGTCGCCTACAACTCACCACCTTCCATTTTTGAGATATACTGCGCAGTCCCTCAGCCTCTACCAACCACCAATTCAGCAAGCGTAGCCATAATGTTATTAATATTAGGGGAGAACAGCTGGTCGCCGAAGGCGGCAGGTAATATATTAAAATTGACAGTGATGTCTTTTTTAAACAAAAAATTATGGGCATTTTTCCGTTAGCCGGGAGCAAGCGAAAAATCGCCAAATAATGTATAATTCCACCAAATTTCTTACAACCATTCTCTTGGCGATTTGGCTGATGTTTGGTTCACAATTGGTGACATTTGCGCCCGGCTAACAGAAAATCGCTTCACTCTTGGTGACTTGGCTCACGTTTGGTTCACAATTGCCGACATTTGCGCCCGGCTAACGGAAAAGTACCAAATTATGTAAATAACTACAAAATTTCCCAAGAGCAAGAAATCTTTCCTTATACGCAGATGACAAATTAACATGATTTTTTAGGTTTCAAAAAACAGCGTCATGCACACATTCAAAATCTTTTACAAATCAAAGAATATAAAAAGTGTGCAAAATTGTTTAAAAATCCTCTATTGAAAAGTACCTTACTTTAGATTACTTGTTTTACCCTTTCGAGACTTTTGTTAATTTCCTTAAGTTGGGTCTAAAAATATTGCACTATTTTTTATTACGGAGAATGAAGCTCAAACTGTTTGCCAAGTCTGGACATTTCTTTACAACTTCTGGAATAAAGTATTCAACCTACAATATTCAGTAGCAGAAAGCAAAATGAATTATTTACATATATTATTTGCCCTTGAATTATATTGGTATATTCCAGATTTCATTCCTACTAAATTTTACTTCACTAACACTTATTTTGCTCTTAAAAAGGCCTTTAAAATCTGTGGGTAAAAAACACCCTTTTTCTCAATTCTTGGATTATATTAAAATGAAATGTATACATAGACATTAAGTCTTTGCACTGCATATTATAAAAGCAATGAAATACACACAAAAGACAAAGAAGGCAATAAGATAACAATATTAGTACAAGGGTGAACTGCTTTTATCTTGCTTTATAAGAATAGCTACTTGATGACATTTTGTTACATAGTTAATTTCATTAACCTGCAAGCATGTGGAAGTGGAGGATCTTTGATGCCACATTTTATCTTTTGTTGAAAAATTCTAGCAATTTCTCAAATTCTACAGTTACTTTCTGTACCATCACGGAAGAAGCATTGGATTAAGAGCAGCAGATGCAGGAAAAACAAGTTGTCTCAGATTTAAAGGGGGAATTGAGCTCAGAATGACCCTATGCATGTGTGCCAGTGTTTCAGACATTTTACATTATAGCTATGACAGAGTAAAAACACAAGCACTACAGGGATGCAACAAATATCTGGCTTAATAATTCGGCGATATTTTTTTAAAAATGCACCTTTAAAAACATTTAATAAAGAATATTGCAGAATTACATTTTAGTACATTTATTATAAAAAAACTAATGTTTACCCAATTTTAACTTATATATAGTTTGCAAGTGTATTTAATTAAGTTAGCTTCTTGTGCAATTAACCGTTTAATTTAGTCATTCATAAAGTGATTTTTAAAAGAAAAAAACAAACATTTATTAAATGATAAAATAGACTTGTGTAACTTATTCATCAGCGTACATATCGCAACTTTCGTTTTTTAATTTTTAGAATTAAGATAACATTTAGCTGTTGTCATTCATGTGTAGGCATTCACTCAAATAACAATAAACAAATTACCATCATGCTTTTATCAGTCATAAATAAAATATGTTTTACACACATAATTTATAATTGTTAAGATTGAAATTATGATGCAACAATAATTTTCCAGCATTATCGAAAAGAAGTCTGTTCCGTTTGGTTTCATGCATATATGTTAGTAACTTTTTAAAAATATACGCTCACTATATACTGGGCCCCCCAGGAGCTGAAAGATATTTTCTTGCTAAAATTTGCAAATCTTGGAATATTTACTGCAATTTTTCTTCCCATTAATTAAGCAGGCACTCTATCCTAGCAATTAGAAGTTCTTTATCAAAATAGGAATCTACTTATCATTTTAATTTTTCTGCGCTTGTTACTTTCATGTTCTGCAATGATGATTTTTTTTATTTCTGTGGAGCAATCCCAAAATGAAGAGGGTTTTTCTTATCTTATGCTAGAATTACTATTAGATAAAAGGTTTTTAAAATATTACAAAAAAAAGGTAGATTCCTTTACGTTAATATTACAAAAGTAATAAAATATTAATCAATAGACATAGCCAATGACTTTGTTGTTTCTACACATTGTAATATTTATGTCGCGATTCTGTTTTCATGACATTTCATTTTTAATTATATGAAGGTTTTATCATTCTACTCAAAAGGTTATAGTAGATTAATTGGTCAGAACATTGCTCCAATTTATTTTATATCCCAACACATAATCATTCAACAGGTAGGAGTCATAAAGAAATAAACATCCCCTAGATAACATTAAGCCAGCCAATCTGAAACAGTAACAAAAAATTGACACGAATGAAGAAAGACTCTAGATTTAAAAATTAATTTATTTAATCTAGTTTACCATATAATTGTGCGAACGTTACTTTGTCATATGCTGAAATCACATAATATTAAACACTACTAGAATGGGCTCATTTAGAGAATTCCCTGGTTATACAGATAATAGTCAATAAATTCTAAACACATAACAGAATAAAATTTATTCAATATTGAGAAAGGCAAATTAAATACATGTGTTTAAAAGCATAGGATATGAATGCAGCCATTTTGAACAGAGAATTTAAATCTCCATCGACAATTAAAAGCAAATAGTCAGGCAGAAAACCCCAAAACAATTTAAAGTTAATGAGATATTTTTCAATATCAATAAGGGAACTCTTATTTAAATATCTATCTTCTTTGGCTATTTCATATTAAATTTATTAAACAAATCTTGGTGCCGCCATGTTTAATTAAATATCAAATTAAAGTAATCTGTCAACTATTAAAATTAACTGCTTGATTAATTAAAATTAAATATTTAATTGTGACAAAAATTTCACTAAAACCTTCTATATGGCTCATAGTATTTATCAGCAATAGTTTGAATTTATCTTAATATAAATAAAGCCATTGTGGCTATGTATTTACATTCCGCATCTCCTCCTAAACCACTGTGCCAAACTTTGCACACTTTTTATTTAAGACAAGAGAAAGGTCACTCTCAAATTTCAAAGCCCAAAAGTTAGTTAAAATTTCATTTAATTAAAAATTAAGCAAGGCATTTTTCCACGACATCTATGGAAAATATTCTCACGGAACTATTTTTACACTATATTAAAATAGCTTTTCAGTGACAAAAATTTGATTTCCATACAATTTGTTTCTCTCATTTTAATGTTTTTTCAAAATTAATTTTTGTACAGAATCCATAACAATATTCTTTATTGTTGGAGAATAAGAATAAAACAAAGAACTGCGGCCAGAATACATTAGCGGAATTCTGGATGAATTCTAAAAGAAAATTTTAAAAGATGATTAACAATTTATAACAGGACCAACTATTGATCCGATTCATTTTCATGCATTAAATTAATGAATAATTAACTATTTAATTTAATTGTTTCAAAAATATTAATTAAAACCTTTCTTTTACTTTAGTAATTTTTAACAAAATTTGAAGTACCTATATAACAAATAATAAAGTTATGGAGAAAATTAGCTATCGGCTGTTTTTTAAAATTGTCTGGTTCAATTGATATTCTCCTTTTAATCAAAAACGTTTCAGATCAGAAAAGGAATTTCTGTATTATAATTTTTATACAATAGTAGTTTTTACATTAAAAATATTAGGCATGAAAGCATTTTAATCAGGAGCAAAGCCGGGTATATCAGTTTGTTTACCGTATAAAAAGAGAAAGTGAATGCGGCTGATGGGAGCTTTTCAACAAGGTTTCGCATGAATAGGTTAAAACGCACTAAGTTGGACGTTGAAGGGGGGGGGGGACCACTTTTCAGCTCATAACTTCTAAGCAATTCTGGCGTCAAAAAAACTTTTAATATAAAAATTGTTCGTTATGATTAGGTGTTAATTCGTCTAATTGAAATTTTCTTTCTATGTCCAATCGTAACAGAGTAATGGGGAAATTATAAATTGGGGGGATTGAATACCCCTTTTCAGCTCATATTTTCTAAGCGATTCTAGTGTCAAAAAACTTTTAATCTAAAAGTGGTTCGTTATAAGGTGATAATTTGCCTAACTGAAATATATTTTCCATCTTTAGTCGTAACATAGCTATGGGGAAATGATAAGTTGGGGCAGGGGATTGAAAATGGCTTTTTAGCCCATAACTTCTAAACAACTGAATCTATAAAAAAATTCAGTAAAAAAGTTGTTATGATGAGACAATAAATTGTCTAATTTGAATTTTCTTTCTATCTTCACTCATAAGTGAATTATGAGGAAATGAAATTTTCACCTCCATTGAGCTGGATAGCCCATCTACGATCTCGGCCGAGATTTTCACCATCCTTACAACATATCCCTCGGCAGTTAAAATCTAATCAAAATTACTCTACTTATCGTGTTCACAAGATAACATACACAAAGCATTATATACATGTCTACTAATAATAAGGAAAAGAACATTTCGCACTCTACTTTCAGAAAGATTCAAGTTGCAAGAATGAAAGCAGGTGGAAGTGATTGCAAACAACAAGAGCTTTCCAACAAGGGGTAACATGTATAGGTTGAAAGACACTTTAAGTTGGGGGAGAGGAAGGGAAGGGAGGGAAAATCACTTTTCAGCTCATAACTTCTAAGCCAGAGTTTCCCAACCTGGGGTACGCAAAGAACCAGTTGGGGGTATGCGAACTCAAAGTCGGTAATGGCAGACACAAGAAAACATAAGGGATTAAAAATGCTACAGAATTTTGTTTCCTCATGTTTGTGTAAAAAGTAAAAGTGAAAGTTATGCAAGTCCTAAATCTATCCTCAAAATAAGTAAAAAGGAAAGCAAAAGGAAGTGCAATTTTTACCTATCCTTATAAGTTAATGCGAAATTATTAAAATACCGATTTCATCTGTTTTGACGTTGACGTAATACTATAGCAAAAATGGAATAAAACGTGAAATCAAAAATAAGTCCTGCAAATGTTATAAATTCCAGTCATTTGACTCTGTAGCTCACCTTGGCCCTTAACATTATTAATAAAAACTTCTTTGTATGGACGGATGGTTGAAGGGGGGTACACGGAAATAAAAAGACTAATCCAAGGGGTATGCGAGGGAAAAAAGGTTGGGAACCCCAGTTCTAATCAATTGCAGCTTTCGAAAAAGTTTAAAAGCAAAAATTGTTCTTTATGATAAGGTGATAATTTGCCTAATTTGTTCAATTGTAAAAGAATTATGGGAAAATGAATAGTCCGGAGGCATAAGGAAACGAACATTTTGCCTTCTATTTTCATAAGGATTAAATTTGCAAGAATGAAAGGTGGAAGAGACTGCAAATGGCAAGAGCTTTCCAACAAGGGGTAACATGCATAGGTTGAAAGACACTTTAAGTTACGGGGAGGGGGGGGAAAATCCCTTTTCAACCCACAACTTCTAAGCAATTGCAGGTATTGAAAAAGTTTAAATTCAAAAATTGTTCGTTATGATAAAGCGATAATTTGCCAAATTTAAATTTTCTTTCTATTTTCAATTGTAAAGGATTTATGGATAAATGAAAATTTCAACCCCCTTTGAGCTGGATAGACCATCTAACGAACTCAACCGAGATTTTCACTATCCTTACAAAATACCCCACGCTGGTTCAATTTAAATCAAAATTACTCCAGTTATCGTGTTCACAAAATAACATGGGAAAAAGCATTATACATATATCAATATATATAAATTTTTTAACGAAGGGTGGTTTGGGGTTCTAGGGGTCATGATTGGTGAAGATCTGCAAATTTTCCAGAAGTCGCATCACGAGAACCATTGCGATAGGTCGAGTTCCTAAAAGGAATCTACCTAAAAACATGAAGGTGCTAATTTCCTTAAACGTTCAAATAAAGTAAAAATCAATTTTATTAATTTTTTTCATTTAAAATTTTATTTGAATCAAAAGTGAAATGTTTTTTAAAAGTAGGTATTCGACTGAAATTTGGCTGAATATTCGGTATTCGAACAAATCACTATTCGTTACAACACTAAAGCAATAATGGCAGAGTGATCTTTTTACAAGTAAAAAACACTGACAGCTTAGATTTGCAAAACTGCATTTGTACTGGAAACAGTGGCGAAAGGAGGCCAGAGGGGCAGTCTGTCCCGACACCAAAATCAGTTATGCAGGAAAAAAAAAATTTGTAATTAAGAGCAGCAGCACTAGCTCAATCATTGCATAAATAAAAAAAACTATAGCACCATTATTTAAACTTTAATTTTGATCATATTCAATTTGAGAAAAGCAATTTGCACTTAAAATACAGAAAATGAATATATATATATTCAGCTATAATGAAATTTAATGAACATGAAAAAAAACACACACTTTAACATAAAGCAAATATGAAGCACACTAGAAAAAAGATCACCTGCACTAATTGCTTTTCACTATAAAATTGGCTATTTTCCACTATAAGTGCAGTTTTGTCTATAACCTCTTTTTGCATCTTTCAAACTAAAAGTTACTAGTTTTACCCTATGCACTTAATTATCTGATAGAATTCGTTTGTTCTTGAGTGAATTTGTTCAAATTATTAAAATAAGTTGCAAGCCATAAAAAATAAAACTTTTAACAGATATTTTGATACTTTTCCGTAAGCCGGGCGCAAGCGAAAAATCGCCAAATAATGTAGAATTCCGCAAAATTTCTTACAACCATTCTCTGTTGTCATTCGCTTCGCTTGGCGACTTGGCTCGCGTTTGGTTCACAATTGGCGACATCTGCGCCCAGCTAACGGAAAAGTACCGATATTTTTTACAGAACTCAAGTCATAAGATGATTAAGAATCCAAATAATTAAGAAAAATCCAAGTGCAAAGAATCATATTTATAGAGGAAAATATTCAAATTACAGTTGCATGTACCTAGTTCAAGAAATAAAATTTAAAGTGCAAAATATTTGAATTACAGTACCAAGTGTATACTATTTAAACTGAAGTGCAATTACATATTTCCCAATAAAAAATAACTAATGAATTATTTAGTATTTTTCATCTTTTGTGGGCAAATTACCCACAAAAGATGGAAAAGGTAGAAAGATGATGGAAGTGCGATTTTGCAACCTATCAGCAGAGATCAAGGGTGTTTAAATTACTAAGTTAAAAAAAATCCCTTGGAATTTATTTTTATTTCAAGGTTTATGTGGCCCATGTAAATTGTAAAGGAAGGGTGGAATGTTGCAAGTTCGCCCTTGGCGGTAAAAGTTACCACTTATTTACACACATACAAAACATTCATTTAATACTAAGGACAACTTATAACTTTGTTACAAGAGCCAATAAGTTAAGCAGAGATTGTAAAATAAATAATACTCCCTTAATTAAAACAGATTGTAAGACCATACTGGATTATCAAACAATACTACAAAATTAGATAAATTGTACACATACAATATTAAAAAAACAAACATTACACAACTGTCAAATAGTTGACATAAACCTAATTTTGTAAAAGAACTTCGTTCACCATGCGGAATTAAAATGACGACAATAAGTGATTCTATAACATGAAAAACTGATTTAATGTAACTTGGAATACATTCGATAACGTCCCAACAGATATCCTGTTTAGGCCTAAGTCATACATATTGCAAACCAAAACATAACTTCATAGAATGCCTGCAACAGTGAGATAGAAGTACGAAGAAGAAAGTGAAATGCTTAAAACATAATAAAAGGTTTAAATTAATATTTACCGACGATCTCTTTGTTCTTGCTTATCCATAACGTCAGACCACTTCTCACCATCCATACTTTTTTCGTTCACGGTGTCAGATGTTTCCATTCAAAGCACCTAAAATGTTTACGATTTTTGAAATAAATGAAAGATACTAAAAATCACTCGAAATTGAATAGAAAAATAAATCAAAATAATTCCTACCTTTTCTTAATTTCTCGAAAATGCGCCGTAGAACAGCAATAACAGTAACCATAAAGCGCCGAATGATGACGATTAACTGTTGTCAATTGAATATATCTCCGACAGTTACAGAAATAATATGTTTTCATAAAATTGTGATATTTATATTACATTTCCAACCAGAATATTACACATGGCACTCATATTAAAATTTTTATTTTAAATTATTTAAAAATATCTGTCATCTATTCAGAAAAAAATAGTTTTGATAAATAATGAAATTTTCATTACTAATATGATTATTAAAATTAAAATTGTAATCATCCGTATCTTGTAAATATTCACTATTTCTTTGATTTATATAAAATTTGCGATTATAAAATGTACAAGTTCCATAAATTGAAAGATTCACTTACAAATAATCAAATCACAATATTACTGAACTGAAAGGAAGTGTAATTTTGTCCAGACTCCTTATCGATAGGCACTATTCTAAGGCTCCGCAGAACAAAATGGGGGTGGAAAGGGGGAAAGCAATTGAGAGGTTTCTCCTGCTGTATGGTTGTACGCATGGATTACGTTTTCGCCAACAAGCGGAGCATTTGTACATAGCGCCGAGTCATTTCTTCTTCTCAGACGTATGAATGTGCGGATGGCGTGGATGCGGATGAGTATGTTACGCACACACGATCACGTTTTTTAAAAATATTATTCGGTTTTGTAATGCAGATTTAATTTCTGTTAAACAATTTTTAGAACCTTTAATAATCTAAATGTTTACATAGAGATTTAAATTGTCAGTTATACGAATTTATTAGATTCCGGTGTTGTGTGTGACAATTGGTGCGCACGTTGAATTTTCGGAAAAAAGGATACTTTTTGTATTAAAACAATAAAACTGTAAGTGGGATTAAAAATATGTTCAATATATTATATTATTTATTACCTGATTAAGCTATTTAAAATGTCAGTTATACGAATTCATTAGATTCGGATGAAATTGCGTGTGACAACTAGTGCGCACGTTGAATGTTCGAAGCATTTTCGAAAAAAAGGACACTTTTTCATTGAAAACAATAAAACTATAAGTGGAATTAAAATATGTACAATATATTATATTTTTTTATTATCTGATTAAGCTATTTAATTTAGTAGTGAACTTCCTTAAATAATTTAGTTTGGTTAGTAACAAGAGATTAAAAATATCTTTTTGTGTAAAATAAGTGGTTACTTAATTTTACACAAAAGGATATTCATACTGTAATATTCAGTTTGATGTTAGGAAAACAATGATTTCCAAACATAAGTAAAATTTTTGTTAATAAAAGAACTTGACTGATTTGAACAATTCTTTAATAAATGCAGTATGGGATTTAATTATGCCAATTACAACTTAATTTCATCATTCTTTTTTTTTTAATACTCTCTTGTCAAACAAGAAAGATGTTTGTAACTGAGTGCTGTTACTGTTACTGGAAATAAATTCAATTTTTCAGGGATTTTAACTGCATTTCCACATATTCACAAGTTTGCAAAATACTCGATTTCTTATCTTAATTTTTCTCGTGAACAAATTATTAAAAAAGTTTTACTTCTTTTAATTGAGGGATTGTTGAATGCATTTTTTTATTTCAATTTTAGTTGAAACTCCTAAATATTTTATTTTTAACTGCATTTATGAAAGAGAATAATAGCTTTAGTAATTTTCTATTTGAAGCATAATAATATAAATTCTAACTCATTTTGCAATATTCTTAATGGGGCCTTAAAAAATTTTGCTGGTTTTGCATTTAGTGACTTGTTTCAAGTTTGATAAAAATCAAAAATGATAAATAAAAAATGTCCTGCTTTAACAATTCATATTGCAGAGAAATTATTTACAGTATAACCACACACCTACCCTCTCCTTTTTTTCAAACACATTCAATTACAGCATTCTAAAAGGGGTAAAAAAACAAAGGTTTATGAGATATATTATTACACTATCGAATGTACCCACAGGTTAATTCTATTTAGGAAAATATTAAATTAATAGCAACTATTTTCTGTCAAGTAAACATTTCAAAATTTATACGAAATGGAGTTGATAGCTTTTGTTCTTCATCAGCAGAAGTAGAAGAAACATTGTGAGTATACTGATTTGTTTCCTTTTGCGGATATTCCAGCCATAGCAATTCCTAAAAAGAATTTAGTCATAGTAAAACCCAAAGCAGGAATGAGAAATGGAAAAACCTTTACTTTTTCCTGATTCCCATTACCCTTTCATTGCAGACAAAAAGATTTACACTGCAGAGATTTTTCTCCTGACACAAGATGATACATTGGAAAAAGGTTCTTGTATAATATTGATGCTGATAGTTGTTAGGACTCGGAAAATCTTACAGTTTTTCTATGATAAGCTAATTAGATGAATTAAAGAACATACTACATTTAAGATGTTCAATTTCCAGTTAAATTTAATACATATAATCTCTATCAGAATGATGTTGGATTTGTTTGGCAGATGAATTAATCATATTTAATTTTTCAACCAAAGTAATATTAGAATTATGTTATAATATACTGCCATTCCCTTTACTTGTTATAAACTGTCATAATTAAATCTTTATGATAAGCAATAAATAACTTGCATATTAAAATGAAACAAAGCAAATGTTTGTTATTAAATGAGCGACTGTAAAGACAAGAGTTTCTTATTTTGTTCCTCAGCATTTTTAACAATATCTTCTCAATTACTTTGTTTTCTCTAACATTAAAGGTTGACTTGCCTGCTTATAAATGTGATATTCACATTTCAGTACTTGAATTGCTTTTTCGGGTCTATTCAAGTGAGATGATCCATTTAAGTTTTTGGCATAAAGACTTTCTTTAAAAACTCTTTCAACTTTTATTTTACCAACAATTAATTTAAAGCTACATATTTTTGTCCTTCAATAGCTAATGAATTTCTGTTCTAAGAACTGTGATAATATCTTGTATAACATATTAACTGCTAAACTAAATGATGAGGATTTTATGAGAAAATTAACCAAATAACTAACTCAATGTTTAGTTTGATCTCTTAAAAACCTAAACTTTTATTTGCATCATCAAAGTTTAGATAACTCATGATAGAAGAGTTTCTTTCTAAAATTTATTGTCGATGTCCAACAGTTGAAAATTTTACACTTCAATAATTGCTCAAATATAAATTGTTTTAAAATTTTTCTTGAGGTATGAATTTGACTTTAATTACAATAAATAAATAAAATTAGCTGTAGATATTCTGGTTATTGCTTAAACGAGAGAGATTTTTTAAAGGGTTTTTTCCTCTTTAAGACTTTTTCCTGTCTGCATTTTAATAATTACTAGCTGTATGGCCCGGCGTTGCACGGGCTAAATCGAATAATGCCTGAGGTCACGTGACACATGCCTAATGTGTGTTATAATATTGTTGAAGTGTGTTGTATTAGTGTTTTCACCTCCTGCTTCAGCTGGGCGTAGATGAGAGGTCCTGTGATAAATTTGGCCATGAATTCTGAAGCAATACGCTCCTCTCCCTGTAGACGGTACAATCTGTGCGCCCATTGAAGCACTGGTACGACCTTATGTTATTTTTGAAATGCACTGATAATTCATCGGAACCATCCATCAATCCTTTCATTTCCACTGGATAAACTGAAGCCTGCTCAATTATATTTCCATTATGACAACAATGAGTGTAAATTCCTCTGGTATTCTTTTCATACATCAATAAAAGGAAATACATTTGTAACAGTCCATAAATACTGTTTAATTATTATTTTAACAAATTCACACAAAAAACTTCCATAAAATATTTAAAATAACTTTTTTTGTTTGTACATGAAAGAAATCGATGATAAATAATTCAGAGAAAATTATGTTCAATTCCTCATATCCTTTTCATATACATACATTTCTCACTTACAGGCAATTTAAATAATTTCAAATATTATTTTTGATTACTTACAATATTAGTTTACAAACAAAATTGACATTTCAATAAAACTTTAATAAGGATAAAGCCCATATATCTTCAGCCAGTGAGTGAAATTTTTTTTGAAAGAAATGAGTTTAAAAACATTAAAAGTTTCAAACTTTAAGTTCAATTTTCAACAATGTTTTTTACTTTTGAATTTAATTGTTGACACATCTCTGGGAGACGTAATCTTTGTTTGTGGAGGATTTTTTTATCTCTTTTTACAGAAATTGCAGATCCACTGCTGCTTTGATCATTTCTAAAAGTGGACACATTCCCAATGGTACTACTGATGACAATACTTACTTTTAAATTTAAGCATAATTCCAGATTTTAAATAAAGATAGCCTTTATGAATTCATTTTTCATTTCAATTTTAGTTGAAACTCTAAATATTTTATTGCAAATAATATTAATAAGAGAGAATGCCTCGAGGAAGAAAAAAAGCCATATTTGAAACCTAACAGTATAAATTTTAACTCATTTTGCAATTGTCTGAATGGAATCAGAAAAAAATTTAAAAGACTTTGTATTCAGTTAGTTGATGAAAGTTTAATAAAAATGTGAAATTATAAACAAAAAAATGTCCTGCTTATTAATCTTTAACAATTCATACTACAGAGAAATGTTTTACATTTTAGCCACACCCTTACCCTTTCATTTTTTGA
>BGPR01029931.1:0-13287 GCA_013235015.1 Araneus ventricosus
TCGATAGCCTTTAGTTCAGTTGCATGTTGCTATTTTTTGTGTTATTTTTTCGTGCTGATTCTAAAAAATGAAATCCATTTACAGTAGGAGTCTCCCTACAGCAGAAGTCTCTCTACAGCAATTTCTCCTATAACCCAGAATTTTAATCAGATGTTAAATAACAGTACTAAATATTCTTCATATATAACGAAGTAGTTTGTCTCTCTATAACGAATTTTTCAGACATTTCATCTTTTTCGATTTTGAAGAGATGTTGATGATAGTTTCTGTGCAACCAATTTTCAACTCACACGTGCCCTGTTTCTGGAACCACTCACTCTTTTAAAATGTAGAAAGTTTAGCATCACAGAAGTACAAAAAAGCAATGTAAAATAACGGAATTTTTTCAAATAAATAAACGTAAGTACATATTATTCTCTAAATTGGTGAATTGACTTCACTTTTGAGCATTTTATTTATACAATAAAAATTAGTATAATTTTAACAAATTTATAATATATATTACTTCATTTTTAATTGAAAATCATAATTAAATGCATTTGAACTTATCGCACCTATCGAAAAGTTTGTAACATTTACTTAAATAACTGCAAAAATCTCTAATCTCCGTATAACGAAATTTTCTCTATAACGAATTTTTCAATTGAAACCAAGCGATTTCGTTATAGGGAGACTCCACTGTATTTCTATCACATAAGGATTTTGTACAAAGTAATTGCATATTTTGAAGGAAATAGTTGAAATCGCGAAACTTTGACATTTCATTTAAATTTCATTAATTCGTAAATCCATATAAATTACATTTATATTCTATTTCAAGTAATTGTTAAGTGTAGGTAGAAACTTTACAAGTCCTTATAACGTTTTTTCTTTACCTCAAAAGTTCTTTTGTCACTTTTCCTCTTGTGAACTTTGCAGGAATTGTCTCTTTGTAGCTTAAAGCAGTAGTCTGCTATCATGCTGACATTCCATTTTCCTTTTTATCGCCTCTCCATTTCCTTTATATCTTGATAAAATCTTTCACCTTGTTCCTCACTAACTGCACCTAAATTTTCAGGAAAATAGTCCAGCTGCGAATCGAGAAAGTGAACTTTTAAGCTCATACTACAGCCTAAAATCTTGAAATTTTTTATTATTTCTTCTACAATAGATTTGTAGTTTGGATCCTTTTCGTTTCCAAGGAAGGTAATAATAACTAGTTTGAAAGATTCCCAGGCTTTTCTTTCGTTTGTTTCTATTTTAGTCTCAAAATTTTCATCTTTCATAATTTTCCTGATATCTGATCCTTTAAATACACCTTCCTTCAGTTTTGCTTCGGATAAACCCGGGAACTGGTCGCAAAGGTATTTTAAGCATTCACTTTCTTTTGATAAAACTTTCACAAATTGTTTCATAAGACCTAATTTTATGTGAAGCGGTGGAAGCAACACTTCTTTTGGCAAGCAGGAGAGGTATCCGGTTTCAACTGGTTTCCTCTGTCTTTAATATTGTGTTTAATAGGCAATTTACCGATTCAGAGCAATATTCTGGATTGAAATAGTTTTTTCTTTCTTGTTTGGTAGTTTAATCCACCAATTTACTATTTTAAGACCATAAATACGTTTATCGAACTCATATAAATAATACTTTTTAGGTCCGAAATATACTAAATTCGTAAAAAATAGATTGCGATTTGTGATGAAACTGTACGTGATGGAATTTTTTCATTATTTAAAGTCATCAGCATCCAAAAAACTATAAAAAGCACCACTTGCTTTACCGACAATTTTTTCATCGCAGACCTGTGTTATTTGTATTAAGAACTTTAGGGTATGTTGGGTAGACGTAAATATTAAGAAATTCTCCATTAATGAAGAGATTCATGGACAATTATACAGTTATTACACTATAATCAGTAGAAAAAGGAACAAAATAGTGCTTGTGGTTGAACACAAATTACATCTTTGGTTCGTTGAGTATTCGTAATATCGTTTGCTTCTATGACTAATTAAACTTTTTATCACCAGTTTTCATGTCTGTCGGATTCAAATCAGTTTTCTAGTTTGTGATATAAGAATTCAAATTGTTTCGAGGAACTGTCAAAATCTCATTTACTAATTAAATAAAATATTAATGTCTTCCTCGAAGGATAAAAAAAATCCTCTTGCAGATATTTAATCAGTCGCTTTACAGTTTGATTAAGCAAGTCTTGTGAAGCCACTTGAGCTGAACAGAAATATTTTCCGCACAACTCATCTTTTCACTTTCTCGTGTACGGAAGTATACAAAGAGAAAGTACTGTAATCGTCAAAAAATTCGAACTCCAGATGTTGACGAATCTCCACGTTTCAGACCTCCCCGAGTCCGAAAAACACAATTTGGGAATCATGTCTGTCTGTGAACACGATAACTCGAAAACTATTAGAGCTACGGGGATGAAATTAGATATGTGGTCTTTAAACATAATTTGTAGGTTTCTAACAAATTTTGGACAAAATCCGTCCACGGGAAGTCTGTCTGTCTGTATGTCCGAAGTCATGCGAACACTATAACTCAAAAACTTGAATAGCCAGATGGATAAAATTTGGTACACAGTTTTACCCTCATGAGTGTAGGTCCGTATAAAATTTTGGGCCAAATCCGTCAAAGGGTTGACTGTCTGTCGGTCCGTATAATTTACTTTTGAAGAGAATCCGTTATCTCCACGCGCATGCGTACTGGAAGAACGGAGAGGAATTTCATTACTGAGTAGCGAATTACGTCAGTTTGTCCTTGAACCGGTAAGAGAGGAAAATCGTTACGCATCTCTTTGAATTTGATTCTTTACCTAGATATTTTTCAATCACTGTAATGAAAAACCTTCTGATAGTCATTGGATTCTGGGTAACAATAGGTTCGAATTTTTTTAGCCACGCGGGTGAAGGGGAAACGGCACCTTTTTGGAGAAGCATACGAGGAAGTTTAGGGGAGAACACTCCCGCTGGTTAGCTTTTATTATGACTTCAAAATTAGAGCACTAAGTGGAACTTTCTTCACGAGCACTATTTCATATATTGAATTGATTTTTTAAAAAATTTGCGATGAATTAGTAGTTGTATGGCTTTGTCTTCCGATATTGTATCTGTTTTTGACTCTCAAATAACAAGATTGTCCCTTTGTTCTCCATTTCATTTGAGCGGCTTCTTCTTCATCTCTTTCTGTATCTGTTTTCCCTCGCTTACTCTCTCTCTATATTCTTCAGTTTCCCTTCCTATAATTCGCTCAATGCTGTCTTCAAAAGCTCTCTATGGTACATTTTAAGAACGCATGTTTAGAAAAAACAGTTTTTTCAACTTGATTGGTAATCAGAAATTAGCCTCGATAATTTTCTTTTTTTTTTGGAGTCTAATAGTTCGCTATAAGCGTATAAAACCACGCAAAATTTAGAAAGAAAATATTTGTTCTGGACAGTTTTGCTTTTAGAAAAATTATTTTTATAAAATGTATCAATTCTCGTCGAATAATTGATCTTGATGAAACCATAGTTTTCCTTGAAAGAACTCGCATCGAAAAAAATTTATAGTTACCAATGCAATAAAACAACAAAAAATTAAAAGTAGCAAAAAGTAGAACGAAAATTTGTTTTAAAAAGAGGACTACTAATATAAACTTTATTTAAAATTATTTATAATGCCAGAATTCCTTGGAATCCTACACTTTTCCCTCCAATGATTCTATTAGAACACATAAAAAATTTGTTTGCATTTGAAAAACGAATTTTTATTTTTAAAAAAACTGTTCGTTTCCTAGTAAAAGGGGATAAAAAGTTCGCACGTACCTTATTGACTAAGTTCCATATCGAAAACAAGCCACTATATAAAATAGAACAAAAAATTAAACATGGAAAACTTTAATACGAATTTAGAAACACTTGCAGATTTGAAAAGTATTTGAGAAATTTGCCGAAGTGCATGTTGTTAATATGTCGACAAGTACAGAAAAAAGTAGCGCAATATATTAGACTAACAATATAATTAAGTTTTACAAATAAGTTTTTAAAAACCCTTTTTGGCCAGTTTTGTGCTGCGCAAACACACAATTTTCACTTTCGATATAGGTAATAAAGCACAGTTTATTCTCTCGATCTCTATCTTTTCGTAATTTCGGGAACTTTATTCAGATGAGTAGCGTCTTTCAATTGTAATCTAAAAGAATAAAGGGAATTTCTTAATTTCCAGTACTCAGATTTTACAGCCGAACATCATGAACAGTGCATCATTGTTCGGTAGAGTATTACTGGTTCATTATTGATAATTATAATAGATTATTGGTTAATTTCATCTATTACTTTTCATAATCAAGTACTATGTGACAGAGCTAATCCGAGATTACTAAAGTTTCAAAAAAAAGACGGGCTTTATTTGCTAGTTTATTAATATTTCCAAAATAATTAAATAAATTTCTTCAAATGTTAAAATCCAAGTTAAATCTTGTATTTAGTACACATCGAAAATCAGTTATGGAAGACAAAAAGTAAGCACCGTTACCGTCATTGTTGTACCACGCAGTGAATTTAAATACTTAATATTGTTACGAACATTGAAAGTCACTTCCCAGCAATGTTAGTCTTGTAGTTGGGAAGAGAATTTTACAGGGTCAAATATGGGATGACTGCAGCAGCCAGGCCTGGACTCCTGACCTTGGCGACAAATTTGGCGACGAATGGAAGATTCCAGAAAATTCTATCCTTTTCTCGATATCTCTATTAGGAGAGGAGATACGCTTGAATGTACTAGATGATTCCATGTGACGTCACGGCCCGTCGGGGAGACTATAAAAGAACTGCACTTGGATGACAGAGAGGTAGTGTGTTGGTCCACCGGAACACCTTTGGAGATTCGTCTGCAGTGCGAGCTAGAAAGCTGGTGAGCTGAGCGCTATTGAAAGTGCTGTTATTGTCGTTACTAGTTATTTGCTGACTGTTTGTGTTGTTAGATAACAAAGTGCTGAACTGTTATTACCTGCGAATTGTTGTCTGCTTACATTGCTGATCTGTGCAAGAACTATCGTTTCCTGTACCTGTGCTACGTGTTTTCCTGCACATTTGCGAATAAACCTTCATTCTCCATTATCCTGCGTGTTGGACTGCTTACACCATTCACCCACAGAGCGATCTGTGTTACAATATAATACATAATAATATAAAATAATAGTTATATAATAAATAAAATAAATAATGAAAAAGGGAAATAAATAATAAAAAAGAGGGAACACTAATAAATTAAAATAAATAATAAAAAATCAGTGCAGTAAATGATGCCATTTTTAAAGAATTAAGGGTATCAGATGTTTAAAAATCAATATACTGTTTCCAAAATCGTTTATTTTCTATGGAGCTCTTGAACATTTAAAACTCCATCCAATAGAAAATTTGTTTTATCGCAACTGGATTAATACAAGGCAAGATAAGAGCTATGTTTCTTCTTGATTTGAAAATCAGACTAAGAATTGGGACACCTCAACAAGCTCCTGTCCTATTTTCAGCGAGAGCAGGCTTAATATTAGAGTGGGTCGAAAAAAATAAATATATTTTTTTTTTCGGAACGCTTTAGTGCGTATAAGTTGCCTATTGTAATAAGAAGCAAAACGGCATAAAAAATTAAAATCGGTTAACATCTTCCGTTCGCGCATCGTACTTAAAGTTAATGAAAAATTGCAAAATCGCGCTTATTTTGTAAATTTTTTAAGTTAGTTAAAAGTTCAAAAATAAACACGCTTTAGTTTTTATGCTTGTTTTATGGTTTAAATAACCTAAATAAATTAGATTCTGATCAATAATCTAATTTTTTCCGTTAGCGCTGTTAGAAACGGCACCTTTTGGGGGAAGTATACGGGAAAGTTTAGGGGAGAACACTCCCGCTGGTTACCTCACTTGTATCCCCGAATGTGACAGAAATGTTAAAATAAAGTTGTGTCGTTTCTGTCGCGGGAATTCTAGTTTTCATCATCGTCCCGCGCATGTTTGCAAACGGTGGGAATCTCCGCTGGCGACTGTTGCATAATAACGAGCACGAAGTGGCTCTTGAAACTAATTTATGGACTTATCAAAATCCAAATCAGGATGTGAATACAAATTTCGAGAAATGCATGTTTTCTCCCACGTTCGTTTCATCCTGCTGTCAGGACCGTCTCTGCAGTGTGTGGCAGGCACAAACGACATAGAACCTAGTGGTGTTTTCGCATAATCCCCTCCTTTTCATCATATTAATTTGATACTTATAAAAAGCAATGTTTGCGTGTGTGTGTGCGATGTCCAGACGAATCTATCGCACTTACAGCCATGAAATTTGACACACAGGTAGACGTAATGGTGACTCAATGCACCTCGAAGCCGGAATTTTAAAATTTAATCTAGAAAATTTTTATTTAATGTTTTGTGTTGTTTTGGGTCATTTTTGGCACGTTTACGGCTGTAGTATCTTCTCTAAGGATCGTTGAAAAACAATCAATGCACCATCGAGTACAACAAACAATTTTCGTTTTAATGAAGTTTGTTTTGAATTTCCAACATAATGTACTGAATTTTGAGAAATTTTTAAATAATAGTCACTTTTATAGTAATTTTTGATAAGGATTTCTTGAAATTCTCGCATCTGACGTTCTAACAACTCTGTAATTTTCATTTTTTTCAGCTTATAACTGGAACTTTTCTGTCGGATTTAAAACAAGAGCGGTTAAAATATCTTATTCCGTTTTTTTTTTCAATAAATTTTTCCCTGATCAGTTCAAACAGTTTTTACTTTCTCGTATACGAAATATACAAAGAGAAAGTATTGCAATCGTCAAAAAATTCGAACTCCAGATTTTAACGAATCTCCACGTTTTAGACCTCCCTGATTCCGAAAAACACAATTTTGGAATTATGTCTGTCTATGTATCTGTATGTCTGTGAACACGATAACTCGAAAACTATTAGAGCTACGGGGATGAAATTTGGTATGTGGTCTTTAAACATAATTTGTACGTCTTTATCAAATTTTGGACAAAATCCATCAAAGGGAAGTCTGTCTGTCTGTATGTCCGAAGTCATGTGGACACTATAACTCCAAAACTTGAATAGCTAGATGGATAAAATTTCGTACACAGTTTTATCGTCATGAATGTAGGTACGTATAAAATTTTGGGCCAAATCCGTCAACAGGCTGACTGTCTGTCGGTCTGTATAATCGCATACTTGTTCAACTGCATGCGCATGCGTACTGGTAGAAATGCCTGTGCAAAGAAGGGAGACTCTGAAAACTTGGCAGTTTGCCAAAAACCAATTCTGGCGGCGAGATTTTGTAAGGAAGCAAACATTTAGGGCGTCTCGTTTTACTTTCGTACTGGAAGCAATCTCTGCGCATGCGCAAGCTATTCAGCGAGCAAGCTAATCTCCTGTTTTCTTCTCCACACGCGGAACTGGCATTGCTAGAGTTTGATAAAAAAAAAAAAAATTAATATTGCGAAGTTTTAATACATGCGCATCTTTTTGACTATGATTCTTCATCTCAATATTTTACTATCACTATAATCTACAATGAAAAACCTTCTGATAGTCATTGCATTCTGGGTTACAGTTGGTTCGAATTTTTTATCAACGCAGGGGGAGGGGAAATGACAAATGTTTGAAAAGTATACTAGAAAGTTTAGGGGAGGCCACTCCCGCTGGTTTTGCTAGCGAGATTTGAGAGCGAGAGTTTCTCAGCTAAAAAACTTCGAACCTACTGTTATCCAGAATCCAATGACTATCAGAAGGTTTTTCATTATAGTAATTGAAAAATATCTAGGTAAAGAATTCAAAGAGATGCGTACCGATGAAAACGCATCTATCGCATACTGCTAGGTTTCACTCTTGCCGTCTCAAGGACAAACTGACGTAATTCGCGAGAACAGACGATTGCTTCCGTACGCATGCGCGTGGAGATAGCGGATTGGTTTCATTGGTAAATTATACAGGCCGACAGACAGTCAACCCTTCGACTGGATTTGGCCTAAAATTTTATATGGACCCGTTACTCTGCAATTTACACTCACGACATACCAACATGACGTGTCATGACAACGACATGCTTTTTATTCCGCTTCTTATAACATTTAGATGCATCGTGTCCTTTGCGGGAACAAAAGTCACAAAACGGCCCCATTCCTTTAGGATAACTGATTTTCCTGTATTGACCAGGGTTTCTTGATGTGTCCAACACTGCTCCACTGCGTTCAAAAGATTTCTTGCGAGTTTCCTGCAGACGAAATGATCTAACGGTGTATGCATTCTCTGTATAATCTAGATTCAAATCCTTCTGCTTCAGTTGAATTCGTCCAGCTTCGTTTACAAGTTCTTTTTCAACTTTCCGATGGTTAAATTCTACATCCTTCAATCTGTAGAGGGGTTGAACTAAATGATCATACTCGGCTGGCAATCTTCTAATAAGTTGTAATGCGATTAAAAGTTTAGGAATTTCAAAACCCGCTTCTTTAACTTCAGTTTTCTTCTCGACTCGTTTGCAAACAATTCCAGTGGTTTCTTCTTCTGGATTAAACTTGAGCTCGAAAAAATTCATCGATAAGAACTGCCAATCGGGCTTTGGAAGTTGGTTCGAAATTTGTTTTTAAAATGTTCCATGCTTCTTTACCATCTGTTGTGTGTCGGATTAACGGAAGAAATTTTCTTTCGATGCCTTGGTAAATTGTAGTGTAACATCTCTGCTTTCTCCAGTCATACTCGAATTTTTCTTTCTCATTAGCTTGTTCAGGACATGGCTTATCTTCCTCAGTTATGAAGCTCCAACAACCACGATCCATCAGCACGACCTTCATGTCTTCCTTCCATGAGGTATAATTAGAACCATCCAACTTCGGGAATGCAAATGGCGAAGACTCCGCCGGCATATTCATCTTCCGATCTGCTTTATAGACTTCACAACAAACAGGCACAATCCTTTCGGTTTACTTAAACAGCACGGCTTAAAACTGCATCTGGCAATCATCAGTACGGGATCGCACGGCCCATAACCACTGTTGGCATGTCGTGAGTGTAAATTGCAGAGTAACGCAGATACCAGGCAGTTTAAAATACAAAATAGCTTTAATCCAGTTTACTTAAAAAAAATACATGCTGCTGTCTTGCAGCTTACACACTCACTGACAGCCATCCATCCGACTGCTTGCTTAAAAACACAAATGAACAATATATATAGATTGTAACAACCAATCAACTTCGGCTACGTCATGAAATAAACCAATGAGATACGTTTCATTCAGTGACTGAACAATTTCATTTGAATTTCCAGCAGGACCTACATTCATGACGATAAAACTGTGTACCAAATTTTATCCGTCTGGCTTTTAAAGTTTTTGAGTTATAGCGTTCGCATGACCTCGCACATACAGACAGACAGACTTCCCGTGGACGGATTTTGTCCAAAATTTGATAGAAACCTACAAATTATGTTTAAAGACCACATACCAAATTTCATCCCCGTAGCTCTAATAGTTTTCGAGTTATCGTGTTCACAGACAGACAGACATAATTCCAAAATTGTGTTTTTCGGACTCAGGGAGGTCTAAACGTGGACATCTCGTGGAAACGTCAACATCTCGAGTTCGAATTTTTTTGACTATTACAATACTTTCTCTTTGTATACTTCGTATACGAGAAAGTAAAAATAAGTCTTTAAAAAAGACTTTGGAAGGTTTTATTTGTTTACGAGTGATTCTAATGATAAAAAGAGGGAATTTCCCCGCCTCGGGTCCGAAAGTCGCGGCTGCCTCGCTGAAAAGGGCCGAAGATAAGCCTTTCGGATGTCACGTAGTTAACACTTCCTACACCTCTTTCTATTAGGCCGCTGCCTATAAATAGATATTAGTTATCGCTAACTGTCAGATCGGATGTGGAAAAAACCACGCGTTTTTCATGATCCCGATATTTAACCACAATTTGCTAAATTGAATTTAGTGCTCTGCAACACTCCCCTTGTAAGGGGCTGTCCATAAATGATGTCACACTTTTTTTCTATATTGTTGACCCCCTTCCCCCCTTTGTCACAAAGTGTCACTCTTCACCATACCCCCTCCCTTCCCCTTGTCACAAGTCGCACTATATTACATAAACATAAGCTTGCAGTTCAGAAACAAAGCACTACGTTATAGATCATATTTCCAATTTTATTTTTAAACTTTAACTATGCGTTTTAAGGACATTTGTGGAAATAACAATAATAATGATTATATGTGTACTTATTTTGTACGAAATAAGATTAAGGTTTACAACAAAAAACCTAATTAATATACGATAGTAATAAAATATTAATATAAAAGAGCAATTGAAAACAGTAGTATTTTGGAATTTGATACATTTTGCTTTAAATCTTACCTTTACTTTATGAACAAAGTACTCTTAAACAGATTGAATTAAAAAAAAAAGCGCCTCAATAAGATCAACCTGCTTGTGCTACCAGTTCTACCACTCACCCAGGTGGGGCGAAGTATCTTTTGTTGGACATTTCGAGGGTGTGACAGGGGGAGGTTTCCTTCTAATGGTGAAGAATTTCTGCTGCTGCCATATTCTCAGAACCTATCCTGAATGCCTTTTTGAAAAAGAAAGGAATATAAGTGAAAAAAAAATTCACATGAAAGTTGTTTTAGCCCCGATTAAAAAATACCCTCAAATTCTGGTAATTTCAAAATAACTTCAAAATTTAATCTGCTGATTTTGAATGTTTTTAACCAAAATGTGTGATGTCACACTTCTTGTTACCCCCTCCCCTCCCCTTGTCACAAAGTGTCACAATTTCACGAACCCCTCCCCCCCTCCAAGCGTGACATCGTTTGTGGACGACCCCTAACTGATGGGACGCGCTGATAAAGTGGCAGCAAATAAGAAATTCGATCAAATAAGCGCACTTCCTTCGGACGAAGGCATTTTCAGAGAACCGTAACATTAATATCGGGAAGATGACTGACAGGAATTCATCGCATCTCTTCTTACTACTAAAACACTAAAATGGACCCATTTCAAAAAGTAACCCCTTGAACGGCAAAAATATTTCAGCTGCATGCTTTGAAAACGGCCTCTCTGTAGCCAAATGGTGAGCGCAAATGTTTCGGAGCCGGTTTTCGGGTAACAAACAGAGAGCAACTTTCTACGCCGGAGCCGGTGTAAGAGTAATAATCGAAGAACGACTTTCTGTGACGGAGCCGGTTTTCGAATAGTCATCAGAGAGCGACTTTCTACGTTTCAGCCGGTTGAAGGGTTAATAATGTAGGGGGGTCGTTTAAGGATTCAGTGAATAAACCAAGGTAGTGTAACAGTTGTTTATTTACGAGTTACATTACACACAGACAATTTACATAAAAATTTCAGAACTGATAATTAATCAAGAGTATAGTTCTTGTTAGGCATCACATGAGATCGCCTGATCTCAACTGACGTAATGTCGTTACCAGTCTTCAGAGGGCGCTGACTCTGACGTCAGTCACAGTTAGTTATGGTTAACGTTACAAGAGCGGCTACAATAATAATAAAAAACTAATAATGTTTTAACTACAGTTTTTTTTTTTAATAAGAGCACGTTTTAAAAAGTTTTTTTCAGATAGTTAACTTGCCGTTACTGAGGTCGGGGGGGGGCGTAAATTATTGGACATCTCCAATTTTGAGAGCCATTATCTGCGAAATTGTTAAGGCTAGAAGAAAAAGAAAGGCATGTATTTGTAGGGAATTTGACACTCTTTAATTTGTTAATCCACATGTATTATGAAAACTGAATAGTTTTCGAGATATTTAAGGAAAACTATAAAAGGAAACCAGAAAACGAGCATGGTAAGGTTTTTGAGATCGAAATCATACAACAAATATCATGCAAGATTTCACCACATCTTCCATCTGGAGAATGTCAGAACGAAGTTTCGGGTTCTGGGGGTTGCCATAATTTTCGAAGCTACAATACTTCGTAGACCGCCAAGGTCAAAAGCCAACTATACTAACTTAAGCAAAATAAGCGAAACGCTCGCCAACACACAGTCGCAATGTGCATTTTGAACCAAATATGCAATTTGAACATCTTTTTTTTGAATGGATTGAAACGAAATTTGAGCACAGATCTATAATTAATATTAGCAAACGTCATACCCATTTTTATTTATCTAAGCCAAAGGGTTTAGGAGATATAATTTTTACAAGTATGCGATTATACGGACCGACAGACAGTCAGCCCGTTGACGGATTTGGCCCAAAATTTTATACGGATACATTCATGACGATAAAACTGTGTACCAAATTTTATCCATCTAGCTATTCCAGTTTTTGAGTTATAGTGTTCACGTGACTTCGGACATACAGACAGACAGACTTCCCTTGGACGGATTTTGTCCAAAATTTGATAGAAACCTACAAATTATGTTTAAAGACCACATACCAAATTTCATCCCTGTATCTCTAATAGTTTTCGAGTTATCGTGTTCACAGACAGACAGACATAATTCCAAAATTGTGTTTTTCGGACTCGGGGAGGTCTAAAACGTGGAGATTCGTCAACCTCTCGAGTTCGAATTTTTTGACGATTGCAATACTTTCTCTTTGTATACTTCGGATGCGAGAGAGTAAAAATTGCGCCTAATCGGAGGAAGGTCATGACCTAGCAAAGAACTCCGGAAGAGCGCTCACGTTACTCATTGCCCGTCACTCTTTTCCGTAGCAAAACCGTCCGAAAGTGATAATCCCGGATTTTCGAAACGAACAGTACTTTGGGATCTGAAATGCATGATTTATATTCGAGACGAAAGGATTCGGTCCGAGTGCACTCGAATTGTGTCAACGCGTAATGCAGGAAGAGTGAGAAATATCCGGACCGCATTCGGATATGATTCAATTGATCCGGAATCGAGTGACTGCAGGTCAATGCTCAGCATTTTCGAATCAATTCAATCGAGTTTCAGTGCCCGCGCCAGAATCATAACTTCCGACTCAAAACCGTGAAATCAGTGTTGAATATGAAAGCATCGTGGAAATTAATAACATCATCATTGAAATAGTTTTTTAACACTTGTCTTACAACAGTTCTGTACTATACGGTTTCCTCATTTACTAGTCGAGCGAAAAAACAAGCATAACTTAAAATATAGATCGGACGAAAACATAATTTTCCTACAATTGATAATATGTTCTAACAAGTAATATAAAAAAAAAATTTTAAAGTCAATTCCTACTTAGGTGATTCGAGATATAATGGAAAACGTACTGCGCATGCGCAAAGATATGGCTAAAATATGGGGGTGCTTCGATGATCCCATGGGCCA
>BGPR01029932.1:0-18978 GCA_013235015.1 Araneus ventricosus
AGTATAAAAAATCATGTTGTTTGCTCTAAGCCCTGATGTCCTATTAGAGGAACAAATGTTTGATTCTCAGTTGCAGTGAAATTTCTCATTATTTTTTTGTTAAAAACACTGAATTAAGCAGAAATAGTATGATTTATACTATGGATTTTTTCATAAAGCAGAGGATTAAGTATAATAAGGTTTTTGAGTACTACGAAAACATGCAGTTGCGTTGATGGTCAGAAGCCTCCATTATTTTCTCTGTTACGACTATGCTGCCAATTATTGAGCAGAAATAAAAACATCTTGCCATTTTTGAATGCATAATTAGCAGGACCTAGGTTTTTGAAGTTTAAATTCTTTAAAATGTGGAATTTAGAGTAATATAAAGAATTGTCCTAATACTAGGATGCTAGAACCAAAGGGGTAATCTTAATAAAATATTTTCTGTAGGTCTGATGCCTTGCAACACGTTATGGAACAGTTAGCGCATCATATACACTGGTGTTTTAGAGTAAAGATTCGGTCACACGTCGAAATTTCTTATATTTCCCAAACAGGAAACAGTAAAAAAGACTTGGGGCAAGATGACGAATGACGAGATCGTCAACATGTGCCGGTCATCTTGCCCTGATCCAAAATGTTAAAAATCTTTATTTTTGTGGGATTAACAAGAATTAGATAAAAAAAAAATAAATAGTGATACTGAAAAGCGTATTGTCTAAGGTAGACGTTCATAGCAAATAATAACTAAATATCTTAGGTGTTAGTCCACGAGATCTTGAGTTGAAGGTCTTGAAATTTTGCAACACGTCAAGCAAAAAACACGAGCAACATGTAACAAACAACGAAATGGCTTCAATGGCTTCACTATGAGATTTTCTAGAGCGAAGCAGTATAGAGGGATAGTAGTATCCGTAAGGTGGCTCTACCTAATAGCATGAACTTAAAATAAGCCATCTTGCCCTACATTGCATAGAAATAACGTTATAATTAAAAAAATTTCAAACTTAGAAAAAAATTAGTACAGCTTCTTCTTTTACCTCTAGTTGTGACTAAGCCCACTTCATATAGAATAAGTAGCGAAGTCCTTGAGTCAAGGACTCATTACACCAACAGTTATAATTGATAAAATTTAACGAAAATTAAATTTAATATTAATGGAACTTGAATTAAAAATTAATTAAAATTCTTTTGCATTATACAGAAAGGCGCATATGCAGCTGCTTCTGATAGAATACACGAAAACAAAATTAGAGCTTCAAAAATTAAGTTAAAAATCATAAAAATAAGCATTATTAAAACCTTAATAAAAATGACAACAATACACCTTTTATGCGCGCTAACGCAGCAGCAAAATTACTCCTTTATGTGGCCTGGATTTTTGTCCAACCTCTGAAAATAGGATCAGATACAGGTAGGTACAGGCATCTGTTGTGTTTTTTTTTTTTCCTTTTATCCTATTTTCAGAGGTTGGACAAAAATTCAGGACATATAAAGGAATAATTTTCACTAATGGTCATTCCTTTATTCAGAAAATTTTTGTCCTGCTTTAGAGCTACAATGGCGTGTGGCCTCTGAGGAAGAATCGCCATTTCGGTTCTTTTACAATTTTCTTCCATTTTGCTTTCATTCTAATTGTATTTTTCGTTCTAATTTGCTTTTTTGTATTTTATATTAAGGTTTTATTAATGCTTATTTTTATAATTTCTAACTTAATTTTTGAAGTTCTAATTATATTCCCAACATATAGCTGTCTACCCATGTATTCACCGTCCTTAGTACTGACCACGGCCGATCGGATCAAGTCAGCTGGAGCACTAAACCGCAAATATCGTTTTATTCGCAAGTACATTAAGTGCAATTAATGTAATCATTTATACAATCTCCTGATATTGTACGCAGCTGCATAATCCAATGACATACAGATCCAAACTTCGGTATAACGAATCATGTATATAACGATCCGTCGGTTATAACGAACTTTTCAAACGGTCCTAACCGAACTCCTATGCTGCTAATGTATTTTCAAATGCTTGTAACGATCTAAAGAGTAAATAATGCGAATATAGTGGAACGAAATTTCCACTTTTCAAGATTAATTTCAGCTGTAACGAAAAATCGCAACTTATTTTTATACTTTTATACTTTTTAAATTATTATAGCAATTTACGAACTGAAATTTACCGTTATTAATTTGTTCAACACAGAAATGCATTTAAGGATTATAGGAAATCTGATGTAGCTATTATCAGAAAAATCTGATACAGTGAACACTCGGTTATAACGAAGTTGTGGGTTCATTGTAATGCGGTCTGACTCTATACTGCATACAGCCCCTTTTACATATAAAATATTTTGTAAAGATGACAATTTGTGAAACAATTAATTATACCAATCAAAGTGTAACCAGTTAGCATCGTGAGAAATATATTTTTTAAAGGTAAAATTCCTAACATATATGAAATTAAATGATTTGAAGAGTTTTAATTTATTAAGAAAAATTAGATTCCTGTAGTGAATTTTCCAAAAAAAAAAGTTTTAAAAAATAGTTTTTTTAAAAAATTTTCAACGTCAGTGTATTCTACTCCAAACTGATTGAACGATTTTGCAGCTCAGTGTTATATTTCTGTTAATCATCAGCGGTTATTAGGATGGCATTACTCTTTTGTTTGCATTTCGTTAAAAGATATTTCAACTTAAGCAACATTTTTTACATAAAAAAGCTGACGGTCATTAGGAAAAAGGTATTCAGTTCTTTTTATGTAGAACTCCTTTCTCTTGTTTTGTTAGCATAAAATTAAGTTTTCAAAAATAAAAACTGCGTTAATTAAAACTGCGTATTTTGATGGCTGGCGTTTGAAAATTTCTCGAGAGAAGAAAATGTTAAGGTATATAATTTCAAACTCTACGAGTCTATTCATAGTTCCAATGTATATATCCTTTAAAATTCCAATAAAAGTATTCACATATACGTGAATAAAAATCTGGCCATTCTAGAAGTGTATTATGTTGATGCAAAACATGAAAACACAATTCCCTTTCGTTTATTTGTTGTTTTTTTCTCTCCTTCAGAAGGCTGACATCCTCTTGTAATTCACACGAGCAAAGAATTTCGAAGTATTACGTGGCTCCATTCCATTTTCCATTTGATTTTTTAAAAAATAAAACTGACTTCGATATGAAAGAATTCAAATTTTTTGCATAATTTCTTTTAAAAAATAATGGTCTTTTTTTAATAAATAACAAAACCGTTTTTCAAAGATAACTAAAAATAACAGATCGCCGAAAAAATGTTTGGCGGAAAAAATGTGATTCAAATAATAGTTTGTTACAGGAACCGAACCTCATTATCGTTACTTAAAAGAGAATCTCTAATTTTTTTAAAAGACATACTGAGACATGCATATATCAAATATTTTTTTGTAATTATCTGAAATCTAACATCATGATGGTTTATTACATTCGAAATTAGAATTTCGTTCAATTTTAGGTGAAAGTTTTACTAAAAAATGGGCTGCAATAAAAGAAAAGTTAATTCGTCAGAAAAACATTTCGAATATTTATAAGAAGCACTGAAACTTAAAACTCACTATTAGCATTTTATGCTATAAACTTTTCCGTTATTTGAAAATGAGGCAGAATATTTCGTCTGGAGATGTGAAAATTGATGTATCACTTCAGATGTTGTTTACACTACGTGGTTACAATTCCAAAATACGTACATGATTTTAGTAATCACGCGTATGTGGTATTAAGTTTCAACTTATTAATTCAAATAAGAATTGAAATTAATGCGCTTCATACCGGATGTAATATTCAAACTACATTATAAAATTTTTAAACGAAAAGAGGTAAGCGAAGTCTTATGACCTGTGTCCGGGATTTTTATCTTTTTTTGTGTGCAGTATGAAGTAAAATGAAAAAACTGTATTCAACCTTCAAAATTTTGTCAACAATTGATAAATCACAACTCTAAAATTTGATTTAATTGCGTGGGTTAATTATTTCATAATTGTGAAAACATTACATTATTTCATAATGAGGAAGATAGATGCAATTATTTTTTTATAACTTCTACTGGGGGGGGGCGGGGGGGGGTGGGGGGGGTAAGGTGAATGAATATGATAATTTTAAGGAAAATATAACTATATATATTTTTTCTCACCACATGAAATTGGTAATTTAAGTTCATTTTTACTGGAATTCAACGTAACATGACTTTTCTTTGAATATTTTACGGCAAAACCATTTAAAAAACATTCTTTGAAAAAATGTTTTATTTGGGCTTAACTGACCACTAGCCGTCTTCAAAGAATAATTTCTTCTAAATCGCGAATTACAAATATATTCTTGAAATGTATTTAACCTGAGTCAAAAATCGTTTATAAGTTTTCCAAAAAGCATCGTTTATAAGTAATGATAATCGTTTATAAGCCTTTCAGAAAACTGAAATAAAACGACTTATAAATGGAAGCACGTATAATCGAAATTTAACCACTTCTTGGTAAACGTCGCATATCATGCGACGAAGAGAAATTATTGTATCAATAAAATGAATTAGTCGCCACTTACACGTCTCGTTATATTTCGCGATTATTTTTTGCATTTCTGAATTTTGTTAAGAAATGGCGCAAATAGTCCAACTTTCTTCATTCTTTCGAGTGAGATTTCCCGCCTTGAATGGAAAACATAATCATTTTGTCGGAGATTCGAAAAAAAAATCCGATAAAGCAGGGGTTAATAAGCATTATTACAAATTTAATCCTAATGATTCAAATTCATTCAAAGTAATAATTTTAATTTTTTAAAGATAGTAGTAGTTTATTACTTTATAGTTTTATAAAGAATAATTAAATTTTAAAACTAAATATTTATCACAAAAGCGAGAAAAATCTTACCTTTATTACATATCTTGAGTACTAATTGCACATTTCTTATTTTACGCGCATATAGGTAAGCATTTAATTAAAAACCTTAATTAGAATAATTAAAACTTTTTTAAGATAATAGGGACTGAGGCAGAAAACTGTGAATTTTAGGAAGGTGGAAAAACGCCGCATAACTGTAGCTTTGCATTCTTTGTGTCGAATAAACGAAGTACTTTATCATTATTAAAAGAAAAGTCATGTTACATTGCATTATAGTATAAATAAAATTAAATCACTAATTTTATTTGCTGAGAAAAAAATACAGTAAAGCACCTTTTAGGCGTCCCTCATTCGTATAGCGTTTCAACACAGTTTAGATTCATTTGTATCCATTGTAACGATTTATTTCTTTATTTGCCCACGCCGGCACAGCCTACTCAGAGGGTGTAAGGTACTAAACCGGAGCCATTGTAATGACGAAGTACTTTATCATTACAATGGTTCCGGGTCAGTTGCACCTTCTGTGTAAGCTGTACCGGCGTGGGCAAATGAATAAATAAATAACGATATAAGAATGAGAAACGCATATAAAGAGTGCTTTACTGTATTTTATTATCTCAACACATAGAATTAGTGATTCTATTTCATTTATACTGTAATGCAATGTAAGATGTCTTTTCTTTTAATATTGTATGAAAAAGCCATTTATTGAATTTCGTTTGAAAAAATGTTTTATTTGAGCTTAATTGAGCTGTAACCTTATTCAAAGAATCATTTCTTCAAAATCACGAATAATAGACACCTGAAATTTATTTAACAAGAGTGAAAAATAATAATACAGCTGAAATAAATATTTTATTTGATTTATTGTGGCGTATTTTGTTTAACTGATGCTTGAAAAAAATGTGGATTTTTAAAACATACCATCATTAGCTTTTCGATGAGTTATTTCTAAACCACTTAAATGAATTCCTTCAGGTTAAGTTTGGGATAAAAGTGAAATGCATGCCATTTTAGCTGCTCATATAATTCTATTAATTACACAAAAGCCTTTCGAGTGACTTATTTTCAGTAAAAAATTAATTCTTATAAGTTTTTCAACCTTCCAGCATAAACTTAAAATAAATATTTTCTCAATCAAAAATTAAAAAAATCAGCGATTATAATAACGAAAATTTTAAAAATCCCTTTAATCATCAAAATGGAAAGCAAACGCAAATTTAATTAACTACTGCCTTTTGAATTTCATATCAAAATAAATGTTTCAACGGAAATATATTTAATGATGTTATTATGCTGTAGTTTGAGTTTCAGAATCATTTCACAGATCCAAGCATTGCCTAAAAAAACTCTTTATTTCCTTAACCTAATAAAATGTAATAATTTCTTTGTTTTTTTATTTTCTGTTACAGCTGAATGAATATAATTTTCTGTTTGTTCGTCGAAATAAGCGTAACAATATGTATTCGGTATCATCATCCTAAATTTAATTTTTAACGAATGATTTTAAAAAAGCTTTTTCTTGCATTTCTTTTTATTCCTATCCAGTTTTTTTGTTTAACTTCATATCTAAATGAACCGTTTTAACAGGAAGATTAAAGAAAATACTTGAAAATTGTGAACAAAAATTATAATTTATTTAAGTTTTTTATGCATGCAAACTGAAAGTACTTAAATTTTTTTAAAACTGTAGTTGTGTAATTTACATGCGCCAGCATCATATGTTAGAATTTTTTATAACGCATGAGTTGGGCGAAATATGTTGTTTTGAATATCTATTATGCATAAACAGTTAAATTAAACTTTAATAAATAACTTGCGTAAAGAACATTACAAGTGAAATCTATGCTTAAAAAATGCCAAAATGCAGTAAATTGCATCTGAAATTGGACATAGCAGTATTATTTAAATCATTACTTTTCTGATTACTTTTTTCCATGAAAATTAATGATAAAAGGAAATATAGTATAAGATTGATTACTTGCTGAATGCTTTGTGAATATTTTAATAGCATTTAACGGTTATTTCGATATATGACATTAATTTTTAAATAATGCCTTTGTGAAAATTGAATAAAAATTCAACATTTTGAGATGCTTTTATAAAAAAATGATTATGAACTCTTAATAATCATTTCCATTCCACGAAAACATTTTCGATTGGTTGTTTATCTAATTTACTCATTTCATAATGAACTTCTTATTAGTTTCAAATGTATCAAACTGAAACCTTCTTGGAGTCTTTTAAAACTTGTCTTCATTCAATCCATTATTACTTTTCTTCGTTTCAAAATTTTGATTACATTCTCAAACAGCAATTATTTTACTAGTGAGATCGATAAAAATCTCATTTTTCTTGGAAAATAAATCTCACGATATAAATGGTTTTGAAAATAATTTGTGTTATTCGGTTTTAATAACCGATACGCATTCAAATTACATACATTAAAAAAAGAACTTTATGCATCAATTTTTGAGATAAATATAGTTTTCTTTCTCTAACCCCATACGATTTTTTCATAAATTATATATTCCTTTATTGATTATGAACATAGAATTTTCCTGACTGTGAAAGGAACATATTTCTTTTGGAGACTGAAGAAGAAAAAAATGAGATATGAATAAAGAAAAAATGAGCTATCAAATTTATTTCGTGGAATTGAGACTACACGAACGGAAAAATGGCGTTATTTCAAACTGGCGAAGTTTTGTCAGCTCAGAGAATCATTTGTTATATTTACAACAAAAGGATGAATTCTTCTAATTTTTGGCGTCCCAACGCCAGAGCCATAATCATTACTGAGGAAAGATATGGATCGAAAGAGAGCAGCGTATGTCAGCTGCCATTAGATGTCTCTGAGACAGAATCTTTGAATCTCTTTTGAAATATTCATGGGGTTATTGAGGACATTAGCAATATTAGCGGTAGCCAGAAATGGCGCAGAGTTTCTTTCATCCATTCTGTTCTTTCATATTTATATTCAAATTCGTTTCAATTTTGAAACTTATTTATATCTCAGAAAATTACATTGTTATATATTTCGAAAAAAAGAAACACTCAGTGCGGTGATACATTACTGTATGATGATTACTTAAATAATATCTGAAAATTTTGCCTTTATATTTCACTTTTAAAAGCTATAAAGTGCATATTCATATCTTAATTTTGACCTCGAATTATAGTGATGTGTCATTATTGATACATGTGAGGAAAAATGCTTGAAATGACAGAATTTATTCAATTTGCCCTCATTTAAAGTTAAAATATATCTTAAGAGAGATATTATTATTATTATTATTAATTAAGAACTTTGCTTTACTTTCAACTTGCAAGAAAATAATTTTGAGGATTTTTTTTTTGTTATTGAAATTTCTTTCTGATAGTTATCACTTGATAGAGATTAACTAGAAACCAACTACAAATAGATATCAAAATTACAATAAATCCCACATTTATTAAAACAACACCTCATTGGAGAAATACCAATAAAAAGCAATTGGCATGCTTATCATGAATGTTTTTAAAGAAACACTACAAATATGCAATGGAATATACTAACATTTATGAAATAAAATTATGCAAAGTAGTTAATCAGGCCATGGCACCAATTGATTGATTATCAATATAATAATTTAAATGAGTCAGAAATTTAAAAAAATTCAAAATAGTTCTCAAGTAATAAACTCTTATCTAGACAATTCTAGAATTCCAATACGCGCCTAATGCACCTTCATTTCTCATATTATTTTTGAATTAACTATTTTGGCTAATATTCTTAATAAACTAATCGAAAAACATATTTGTTGAATTTCGAATTACATTTACATCGTATAGTTAAAGAAATTTGATTATTTTTTAAATTGAATTTAAAGGAAAAATTCTAATAAATTGATAACAAATGGATTACAAATCATCATAGAATATTATAAAATACAATGATTATTCGTTTGGAGAATAAAATTAATACATATAATTCTTTTCTTAGAATTTTTAAACAAAACTTCATTCAAAATGATTTAATTTCTTAATATTGAGAGATCCTTCGTAATTTCGTTTGCCATTTAAACTTCATATATATTTCGTATTTTGAATGTAGACTTTGCCAAATTCAGAACATGGCATTTAAGTTAACAATATCTTATTTTCCTAAATAACAACGAAATGTTTTATTATTATATATTAATACAACATAATTACAAATAATAGAAGATTTATAAGAATTATGTTGTAAAACATAATGAACCTAGATACATTTTTTATTTACGAAATTAGAGAAATTATTTTGTTAACATTCATCTGCTTGAGTTTTTGTATTCAAGGTACATAAACTTTACAAGTATTTGTAACATTTTAAATACCATTTAATTAAGAATAGAACATGATTGTCATTAATAATTACTTTTTATATGTAGGATATTTAAACGATTATATATCGAAGCATAGCTTGCACCTGATACTCAAAAGCAAATATGACCCTCTAGCATCGACTTAGCACCTTTAATTAGCCGAACCGCAATTAATTTTCAGACAACAGGAGATAAGAACCATGTTACTTCTATGGAAGCTTCTCATCCTCGCATCCGAAGTGGATTCTAGAAGGACTTGGTGGAATAGAATAAGAAAGAGAGTAAGATATGGTTAACGTCCATTTAAAAGTAATTGTCAAAATTTAAATTCCAAATTACATACAATACATATGATTTATATTAAAATTTGTTTTTCCTTTCAATTTTCTGCAGTAGTTTTGAGATATACTATATTTACATCAAATTCCATTATTACCTATATCTACAAAAACGTAGAAAATTAAACCAGCTAAAAGCATAATAACCGGTTTCATGTTTCATAATCTCTCAAGTGTTGAAAACGAACCCTCTAAAGAGACTTAACTCACTACTGTTTCAAATTCTTTAGACAAACGGAGTTGTGGTGTGCTGTAGTTGTATTAATAACGTCTTCGCTTCCTGCAGTCTTTTGAAAAAGGGTGAGAAACGAGGTCATAATTTCCTACTAAATTGCATCACATTTCTTGTGTTTATTGAAAGAGACGTCCATGCAGGAAACCTTTTTGTTTTACAGGATTTTATCACATTATATTGTGTTTTTAGTCTTTGTCGCGAAGATTTAATGACTGTTTCGGCTGCCTGTGGCAGTCATTAAATATTCGGGTTATGTCATAAATATGGAATATCGACGAGGAAAATAACGATTGGAAAATACGTGTGAAAGACTTATGGTGTGTTGAATGGATGTGGTAAAGATATTTTAAAATTTGTATTCTTTAGATTATACATCTTTCGTTGACTTTTTTGTGAAGACTTTTATAAAGTATTCGTAACGAATATTTTGCAAGAGAACGTTTCAAAATCCTTCATTCGAAATTTAAATAAAATGATCCACAGAGAAGGTTTTCTTTAAATCAAGTGCTGCGTATGTCTGAAAGACAAAAGACAAGAAAATTAACCATGACTTCATAATGCATAGACTACATTTATTATTAACTATTTTACTATCCAAAGTAATATGCTTAATTGAACTCTGTGCATAGGCATGAATGTTCTTAATAACTTCATAAATTGCATTTCATATGAAACTTCCTTACATGTCAAATGTATATAACAATATCTATCTATGTATAAACAAACTGAAACTCCAAATAATCATGTAATTCTTAAATAATTGCAATATGCTATCTCTGTGCAAAACCAAAATATATATATGCTGTTCGGAACTCATATATAGTTAATATTGTCTATATAATATATTTGCTTTAAACAAAATGTAGTCCGTTAAAACAGTAAGCACGTTACTCCATATTAGTCAACTTTTGTGTTCGAGTGAATTAAACAAACTTGAACAAGACAGAAACAAGAAACATTTAAAAGATTTTCCTCGAGATTTATAAATATTATGCATTTGAACATAAATGTTATTAGAAATAGCACGAACCTCAGTGACCTCGGGACAGTCCTAGCTTCAAATCGGAGGATAGCAGGTTAGAGAAATTCATTTTTTGTTTTCAAAAATTAAATCTATATTGAGAATCAAGCATCTCAAAACTTAGATAGTTTCAGAGTATGGTGCCGGCTCAAGTCTTTCCTCTTCTACTCATCAAGTTCAAATTTACGAGATCGCATACGAAATATCACTTAAGTAGCTTCAAAATTTAAATATAAGTGCTAATCTAAATAATACAATTATAGTTAGATAAAAAGGACTTTTTGTGTTGATTATTTTCATTTTACTTTATCTAGGAGAGTTTTTTTAAATAAATCATACGAATTTATTCTCTTTATAACTGATCTCAGAATAAATCACCATGCGTTACCAACGCTTATACCGATGCCGATCTTTAAAAGGTCAAACTCACGACGAATTTATGTTTAGATTTCAAAGAAACAATCATCCGATGGACAACACAGCAAATCAAAGGCAGTATTTGAAATGATGTTTCGCTTAATCTTAACTGAAAAACATACGTGTTTAAAGAATTATACCTCTAAAAACACGAATTAATGAAAAGATGTCTGAAATTTATTTAATATGGGAGTAAAATAAGAGTGCAGGTTAATTAAATAATTGATTTGAATGATTGTGGCATTTTTCATTTTTTTCCTTAATTGATCTTCCAAACAAATGTGAATTTTCAAAAGTAGAAAATAATTCTTCGTCAGCTTCGCAATCAATTATTTAAAAAACACTTGAATAATTTCCTTCAGGGTAGTTTCTTGAAAAAAGTGAAATATTTGTTATTTAACGGCTCATTTGATTCTATTAACACAAAAGCATTTTGAGTGACTTATTTTTAATAAAAAAATGAATCCTTATAAGCTTCTTCATCCTTCGGCGCAAACTAAAAATAATATGTTATGTTTGAAAATAAAAAAAAAATATTTCAGTTGTTTCTCACTGTTGATTAAATTTCTTTTCTTCGTGGAAAATTAAATGAGAACGCAAGTTTAATTAACTACTTGAATTTCAAATCATAATAAATGTTTCAATGGAAATAAGTTTAATTATACTATTCTGTTGTAGTTGAAGTTTTAAAAACATTTCACACATTTAAGATTTTTCGGAAATAACTGCTTTGCACTGACATTCTAATTTAACACTTTCTTTTATTATTATATTTTCCATTATTATTGAATGAATATAATTTCCAGTTTGATCTTTAAAATGTGCATGATAAAATATACCCGATAGCGTCATTCTGTTTCATATTTACTTTTTAATGAGTGCTTCCGTGCTTAATAGTTCAATAAAGAATAATGGACTGTTATTGATACCTTTATCTGTAGGAAATTCTCAAGAGTTAACATGAAACATTGAGCCGTTTGCTCAGCAGCCATAAACTCATTTTAACTCCATGAGTTCCACAACTGACTCAAAGTCAACAATCTTTGCCTTCAAACATTTAGCCACCCCACCAAGACTCCCGCAATTGGAGGGCCAAAATAATGTTTTACAAACAATGCATTTTTTCTGCAAAACAATGCTTTTTTAATTAATCATACAATTTACTTTTCAATATGTAACATTCGTTTTATAATTTATTTTCATATGAAAATGAAAAGTTTTAGCAAGATTATCAGCATAATCCAAAAATTCGTGAAATGAATTATAAATTATTTAGGCCTTTAATGCATGTAATTTAAATGCACACAAATTCAAAGCAATCTATTTTCGTCAAATTTACGCATTTTAAAGGAGAACCAAAGAAGTTCTAGAGCACAATGTATCCTGTACCTATTTTATTTTCTGAGAGCTGTTTTTGTTTTACCTACAATTACGACTCTTAACACATCCGAAAATGAGGTCGAAATTACTCAAATGCGATAAAAACTTCAAACACACCAAAATTCAACTTATGATGGTTTTTCTCTGATGTACAGGAATATTCTTTAGCAACAAGAAACAACACAATTTAGAGGCCCTGATACTGGTTGATGCAGAAACACATTTTCATCAGGGTGACTTTTAAACTTGTTGCCACGAATATTAATGTTGGCTTATGATTAATTTATATGATAGAAAAAGCTAATTTTTAAATTCAGTTTGTCTTGCAGCTTACTAACTTAGTGAAATCTGTAATTTTTCTATTCGCTTTGAATTGTTATTATTTCTTTTTATAATAGAAATTTAGAACTAAAACTATTAAATAAAATAATGATTTTTATGGTAATAATGATAATGATTTATCAGCCATATAAATCATTATTATTAGCCATATAATAATGATTTATATGGCTGAATCATATAAATCACAATTTTTAAAAGATAAAATGTATGAATAAAACCACTGACTGCTACATAGAAATGAAAATGTAAAATAGTGAAATTGTAAATGATTTTAAAGGTGCCAATACACTTTCAGAGAGAAGATCAAGCATAATTAACAGCAAAATTACTAATGAAATTCATATATATCCCCAATAACAATCAGGAAAAAATCGATGTGAAATTACATCATTTAAATCTGCAGAGATTGACAGCTGATAATTTAATTAAATGCAAAAATTGTTGCATAAATAACGAATGAAAGTAGTCATCAAAAGGGAATTACAGATTTTATAAAATCACACAAAATGCCGTATGGCTTTTAATTTCATATCTTTAGAAAAATATCTTTCCTCATTTTAGCATTATAGAAAGTATTTTGTGTGAGGATTGGTCAGAAGTTTTTCATGTAAAAATGAAGAAACCTCAACTTTTTACGTAATTTTATTAAACAAAAACATGAATATAAATTCGAAAATAATATTGCTGCGAACCTCGAACGTTAGATTGGCCATTTCCTGAATGTCGAAATAATAGTTTATTCAACTACCCTCCACTTTTCCTCCATGACGAATAAGTAACACTGGAACTTTGGAAGACCTTGACCATTGGTCACCATGCTTTTAACCCTTCAACTGGCTGAAACGTAGAAAGTCGCTCTCTGATGACTATTCTAAAACCGGCTCCGTCGCAGAAAGTCGTCCTTCGATTATTACTCTTAAACCGGGTCCGGCGTAGAAAGTTGCTCTCTGTTTATTACCCGAAAACCGGCTCCGAAACATTTGCGTTCACCATTTAGCTACAGAGAGGCCGTTTTCAAAGCATTCAGCTGAAATATTTTTGCCGTTAAAAGGGTTAAATATATGCAGTAATTATTCAAAACATAGTCTGGAGAACTTAAACTAGCATCCCTGGAAACATTTAGTTGCTTTTTCTTTTTTTGAAGCTTAAGATTGCATGAACATAAATTCTTCTTCGATGGTGTAAATGTAGAGTCGAATGTTCTTGAAACAATAACTCAAATATAACAAATAATAAGAGTGTAATATCAGTTCACAGTATGCCAAAGTATTTTCTGTGCTTTGCGTAAGTCTCTTTGTCTCATGGTTCCATATAAGCTGAATAATACCGAATACCACGCGGCAGATTTACCTGGGTTAGTGAAATATTCTATGTTTGTTCGATGTCCTATGTGTTTGTTCATGACGTTAACGAATATAGCCTGACACATGCAATGACCAAAATACTGTCGCGATTTTGTCACGATAAACCATTTGACACATTGCAGTATCAATGGCACTCTAATTGGAATGTCAGTATTGGACTGAAATCAGTCAACTTCCTTTTGGTCTATAACTGATATCTATACAATGTACTTGGGTAGTAGAAAGTCAAACTTCTGATTGGGTCGACTCTGTGCATTGTGGGCACCTCAAAATATGTGCATCAGCTTTCAACTAGCACTTGAAAATGCCCTGTTCATTTTAATTCAATCACCCCTGTAATAAATAATAACGGTTAAATTCACCTAAATTAAAGCGTTGCTTATTCGAGAAATGAAATTTTACCTTTTTTATCAAGATCATTGTTTTCAAGAAAATTTTAATGTATTTATTTTAACGCTTTTAATTTTTACAGTTTAAAAATATAAAATTTGGGAATGTTGATACTCTATCTATAATATAAAACATCACACACATATATCTGTCGGTCGGTCACAAGAACTCTTACGAAACGATAAACGGAAGTGACTAGTAATTTTCACATGACATTATGGAGTACATTTCTAGGCCAAATGGGCTAATTTTCAAAATTTTAAAATTAATCCGTACGATATTTAATTAAATAATGAAAATTAAGCTAATATACGGCGTTTTTCACTAATAACTTCTGAAATATTTTTCGTACAAAAATTATTTTCACATCATCTTAAAGAGCAGTACATTTTCTTTTCAATGATTACTATTTAAATGACAGAAAATCTTTTTCCTCCAATTTTAACAAAATTTTAAAAATTCATTTCAAACCCAATTTGTAACAAAGTTTTATATTGTTGTAAATAAATTTAAACCTATTTGTTTTTTGATCAGATCATTCGTTCAAGTGATTTTGCTACAGTTAATGTTAAGATAAAAAATATTGCTTTCTTTGGATATAACAGAAAGGCAGAATTTTTACTTCCGCTTTTATTTCGTAGCATAAACACCTTTTACTATGGTTGTACCGTAATCCAATGACGTCAGTTAATTATTCTTTCTATCCGATTTTTCATGAAAATCTCACAAGTTTTTAAATGATTCTAATGATCCTCATAGTCATGCAAGGATATTGATTCTGGTTCCTAGGGAGAGACAAAAAGAAGCAACACCATACGATGTTTGCCCATGCACACAAGAACGAAAAAGAAGAGAACGTTACTTCGGGTAATGGTAATTAAAATCACGGGGTGGAGGACTTCTGTTGCCACCATAGTAATAATGGGAAGGAAAAATGGAGTACCAAGGATTGGTATATTCGTGCCAGGTGGTTCAAAGGTACGGAGCAAAAGAAAGAGAGGGGTCGTATTACGAAAGAAGCTGCTTCGAATGTCCGCTTAAATGAGTTTAGAGTGTTAGAAGTATATAGAAGCGGAAATATTTTATCCCAAGCTACGCCGGGTATATCAGTTAGTAATATTAACTAATTTTACTTAACATTGTGTATGTATTGTTTTCGGTGAGATTCATCCTGTTTAAATTACAAATATTTTGTGCTTGGCGTCGGTATGTGACATAAATCTATTGACAATATATAAAATAATGTATGAAAATGAATTATATAGGTGTATAGAGGAACGAGACTCAAGTTTTTGTGTAGTGCTGCTGAAGAATCCATTCAATTTTAGGAACCATTTTTTATTAGGCTACGTTCCACAGCACAGAACATTAAAGTTACAAGACACAAGACAAAACAGAGAACAACATCTCGAGACAAGCACACAGACTAGAATGACAAAGAGGCATCATGGGAAAAGATGGCTCCAGTAGCGCCACCTACCATAGAAAGGAGAAGGCAGTTGATTGTAACCGATACAGGTGTACAAAAATAAACATTCATTTGAAAAGAAATATGCTTCAGATTGGTTACTAATTATTATAACCATTCCGGAATTGTGTTAGTATCATTCAATTAAGATAAGAGTAGCCGTTTATTATCTCTTTCTAAATGTTATCAAAAGATGACGACGGACAGTCAACAAATGGCCAATCTTAGTATTTATAGAGACTAAATAATAACAAAAATTATCCATTGAGCAGCAATAGTCCATTCCATTTTGGAACAGAAAGCATTGACTTTGAATGTAAAAAAAATCCTTTCAAATAATTTTTTTTCAAATTACTAAGGGGAAGCTGTTCTTTTTTTCAAATAAATGGAAATTGATGTAAAATATTTTAGGAACTTTTCCATTTAAAGATAATTTTCTCGAGCTAAAAACTGCCTGCACAAAAATTGTTTAGATAGTTTTTTAATCAATTGTAAAAATAAATAAATAAATGAACAGATTGATGAAGAAACTCCACAGTGTAATATTTACAAAGTATTTTTTAAATATTATTACCTTGACGTATCATAACATTATTTTATTTTTAACTTCAGTCATTTTTGTAGCTTAATAACTTAATTAAATCTATAGAATTTAAATTTATTCATTGACTCGCACTTACATGCACAAATCTCCTTATAATATCGCAATTATTTCTGTACAGAAGACAAGAAATGTTAAATGTTCCAGTCACGTATTCACATAAATTGATTCGTATACGTTTTTTAAGTATGAAAAAAACCTTCAAATGTTACTTTAAAAGAAGAAAATGCTCAATTATAAAAAATAAACTCTTTGAATACAATCGCGAAACAACAAAAACTGTATACAAATTATTAAAATAAAAAAAAGAATTTTTTCACGTGAATCTAGCTTTTTATCTTGCTCAGGCTTGCAGTAAATGTCTGCGGAAATCGAACAAACCGTTTATGAACGCAAATGAACAGATTTCCATTTAGGCGAAAACAAAAAGTCGTCTGGAAGCTGTTCCATCAGAAGAAAAATTCCTGGTGACTAAAGATAAGAAACATTCTTTTACTTAAATGACAGAAGAAAGAGCCAGTAGCAGTCTCCTTCCATTGCTCAAGTGGTAAAAGTTCTCCGGATGACGTATATTATCTCGAGTTGCCGGAACTTTCTTCTGTACTCTTCCTTAATTTTTGCTGCTCTTTCCACCGGACGATGGCTTCTTTGTAACGGGCGGTATCTAAACGTCGGTATGGGTCAAAGTATGATCGTTTAGGTATCAATGTTGGGATAGCACTGATGCATGTAGTGTTTTATTTCGAGGATAGTTATGAAGAACATAGATATGTATGTGAACATTTTTGAGAACCTGCTCTAGATAGAGTAAATTAGACAATAATTAAGGGGTAAAGGAGAAAAAAAATATTTATTTTCCCTCTGCATAAACATTGTAATGCTACAAAAGAGTCATTTTGAGACAGATCTCTCGAATTTTAATTCTGTTAAGTTGTCGGAGAGGGCAAAAGAGCTCGCTCTTTCCCAGATTTCTCACTGAAATCTATCATTTTAAGTCAACCCTGTAATGTGAGAACCCACATAACATATGTTTTTTATTAGAATTAATATCAATCGTAAAAAGTGAGCTTTTTTAAATGCTTTTTTTTCTTTTTTCTGTGATCCAAATGTTTATGATTCATTTTGAATTTCAAATGCTTAAAATAAAATCTACTTAAATGCAATTTCAGAAAACTGAATATTTCAAAGGAGCAGACGCTATGTTTAAACAAAAAAAAAATAAATTTAGAATAGTCAGCACATTTTTGTTCCGCTGAGAGTTGAAATTGGCAACTATTCACGAATTTATTAATATTTTACGTTTAATGTGTGCAATGTAAAGAAAACACAGTGAAATATTTTTAACATATTAGGAAATTTCACATAAAATTCTAATTTTATGATTATTAAGAGCATTTATTTCTAATAGCAAAATTAAATAAAGTATTGAATGTTGGATTAACCATAGTAATTCGGAAACTATAATAGAAAAGGCAAATTCAAAATTTAGTTTAATTATTATCAAGTCATGGTAATCACTGTTCTCAATACATTAAAATACATTGCACATTTGATAATAACTTAAGAGCATATAATAAATTTAGGAACTATTATCTATTTCTAATTAAAATATAATGAATAACAACGAATACTTTATTGAAGAGAAAAATTTTCACTCTTTCATCCAAAATTTCAAATTATTTCAGCCACACAATAATTGATTTATACAAAATGTTGGCATCAGAAATGCGCAAATCTAAAGAAATTGAAGCAGTATTGGACTAAGTCCCTTTATGTCGTTCATTTTTAAAGTTCGGGACATTGTAAAGATTAAAGCTTGCTGTATTACGTTGTTTAATGTGAAATGCTTCTGGAGGTATAAGTAATATCTAAATTTGGTGCAGATAATTTTTGTACAGGTATCATAAATTTGAAATATAAGGTGGAAGAAAAATTAAAATGCAGTCTATTGTATACAAAAAATTTAATGTTTTAATTCAGCGAAATATTTTTAATATGTCATTAAACAAATCATATATTGTTTTAATTCGATCAATCACTATGCAAATAATACTGTTAAAATGATTAATAAAATTTAATGAAAATTAAGCAAGTAATAATTAATTCTGTAAATTAAATTTCTCGCAATACTCAAGTATTAGTAGAAAATAATTTTAAATTAATTGCAGAAAAATTACTTCCAATATTTAAGAAAGTATTTCGAATCAAGTTGTTCTATTGCGGCCA
>BGPR01029933.1:0-11373 GCA_013235015.1 Araneus ventricosus
TTACTCTGAATTTATTCAGCCGAATATCCATTTAGTAAAATTATTACCCTGAATTTATTCAGCCGAATATCCATTTAGTAAAATTATTACCCTGAATTTATTCTGTTAGTATTTGGCCAGTCGAATATTTGGCAAGGGCCAAATAAAAAAAAAGGGGCCGAATATTCGTTACATCCCTACTTATAATATTACTTTGAATTAAATTTTAATTTAAATTTGTATTAAATTTTAATTGACATTTATTCTTGTAAGAAATCAAATATACCAACCAATAGGGAAAATTCACCTGTTTCCTGTGAAGTGCTTTCTGCAGAAGAGACAGTTTCTTGAGAAGGTTGTATCCTCTCTCTCCCGCTGCAACTGGTCCATGATGTGGAACTGCAAAGATGCAAGATCATGCATTCAATCTTCAAACAGAAATGAAGTACACCACACAAAACTGATTACACTGGGATTACAGATGAAAATGACTGCATTGAGACGCATTCATCAAACAACAACAATAAAAACCAGTGGGAGTGGCCTCCCCTAAACTTCCTCGTATACTGCTCAAAAGTTTGTAATTTCCCCTCCCTTTGCGTGGATAAAAAAAATCGAACCTACTGTAATCCAGAATGCAACGAATATCAGAAGGTTTTTCATTGCAGATTATAGTGATTGTAAAATATTTAAGTGAAGAATCATATTAAAAGAGATGCCTATCTATTAAAACTTAGCAATATTTATTTTCCATCCTGCTCCAGCAAGATCCGCTATTATACGAGCGAGCAAAAACAAAACGGGAGATAAAACATATCTATCATAAACTCCGTCTCAAGGACAAAGTGACGTAATCCTCTCGCTTGGTACCAGAGATTGCTAAATATGCATACGCATGGAGATCAGTTTTGAAACGAATGCTTAACAAGTATGCGATTATACAGACCGACAGACAGTCAACCCGTTGACGGATTTGGCCCAAAATTTTATACAGACCTACATTCATGACGATAAAACTGTGTACCAAATTTTATCCATCTAGTTATTCAAGTTTTTGAGTTATAGTGTTCGCATGACTTCGGACATACAGACAGACAGACTTCCCGTTAACGGATTTTGTCCAAAATTTGATAGAAACCTACAAATTATGTGTAAAGACCACATACCAAATTTCATCCCTCTAGCGCTAATAGTTTTCGAGTTATCGTGTTCACAGACAGACAGACACACACACAGACAGACATAACTCCAAAATTGTGTTTTTCGGACTCAGGGAGGTCTAAAACGTGGAGATTCGTCAAAATCTTGTAGTTCGAAATTTTTGACGATTACAATACTTTCTCTTTGTATACTTCATATACAAGAAAGTAAAAATATTTAATACAAATGGGAGCTTTGAAGATTTTGTTCTGTGAGGTTACAGCTAAGTTTGACCAAGCTGTGCTAAATGTATGATAGTCTAACAAATTTTTTTCAATCTCCAGTCTTATATTTGAAATACAGAACTGGTTATGGCTTTATAATTATTTTTTGATATATTGTTTATCGAGGCACAGATTGCGTGCCTAATGTGAATGATTGTAAATTATTTAGATTTCAAGCTTGAAAAACCAGTTTTTCAAATTTCTTGTAGGACCCTTTTGTAAAAAGCCAAATAAATACTTTTGATATAAAGATGACTATTTTCTGAGTCTGATGCTATAATAGATAAACAAAAATTAAAGGAGGATATAAAATCGTGCATAGAATTCTAAAACATCTGCCTGTGCCTCATGATGATAAAAACATGGATTAACAGATGTCAAAAGTAAGCAGCACACAAGTAAGAAACAATACCCTGCAATAGGCAAAACATAAGGAATTCAAGTTTGAATTTAAATATATATATAATAAATATCTTTGATTAATTCTTTGAAGTTAAAATACAAGTCGTAAAATAAAACAATTTATCAGTTCAATCAAAAACAGAATTTAAAACAATACATCCCAAAGTCATTCTTCCTCCCAATACCAGCTGCTTCCATTTATAAACAAAAGTTACATGGCCTATGAGGTTGTTACTTTTAATGATATAAATAGATTAAACTAATTATAACAACATCTAATACAAATAACATTAACATTATAATAACAAAGAAAAAAATAGACAAAGAATTATAAATACAATAAAATAAATAAATATTATAATAGAGAAATATAGATAGATAAAATTTTAACAAATACAGGAAAATAATCTGTAGATAAAGAAGGAAAACAAATGAAATGTAGATAAGAGAAAAGAATAAATAAATAGAAATGTGTATAAAAATTCACACTTCATGAGTTTGTATTTTTCTAAGTTGCCCTTGGTGGACCATTAATAAGAGTGTTGTTGTTCATTCCGATTATGACAGGAAATCAACCCAGTTTGCTGATAATGATACAAAAAGACTTTGTTAGGTTAAATGTGCATTTCTAAAAGAAAGGACAAAAATGATTCTTTCTAGTATTATAAAGGAATTGATGAACCAATTTCCCCACGATTTTTGAATCACAAAAATCTTTCTTAAATAATGGGTTTTTTTCCTAAGACTGGACTACAGCAACTGCTCCATGGAGTATAAATTTGATTGCTACCTGTCAAAGTTCATCGTCAATGTGAAAAACTGGTTAGAACTGGAGCAGAAGGTTGGCTATTCAACCAGTCTGGATATCCATCTGGATTGCCGAGCCATACATTTCACCGGAAGTAGGTATATGTGCGTTGGGAGGGAGAGATTTGGGGTGAGCATTCACCGAGGAAATCAGAGAAGTTGGGGGTCAGACATCAGAACGACTCATAGTAGATGACCTGTCTAAATGGCTGGGCTAAAAAATGGAATGGTATGGAGCAGTCACGGATGACAGGCTTAAAATATAAATGAGAAATGTTCCGTATACTTTAATTTTTAAAAAAGTTGTTAGTTAAAGAAAGGCAAAAAACAAGCATTTTAAAATATTAAAATATTTGCTTACATATATTTTCCTTCGAAGATCTTCATCCTGCTGATCTTTGTTAAAAAGGGAATAATAGTACTCAGAATTTCCTGCTGGAAAAAAATTGGGAGATGAGATACATATGAAACTTTTAAAAATAACTTATACTTAATAATTTAACTTTAAATAGAATTGCTCAGATGTTGCAACTATTCCATTTCAAAAATCTAAAAACTAGCACTGAGTAAAATTCTGATCGGATTTCAAATAATTTCATCACTGCATAATTTTACAAAAATATTTCCATTTTTTTAGTTTCTCAACAGTAAAATAATAATAATTTCTAAGTTTTGCTGGTTTTGTGGAGAGGTTTGGAGGAGTTCTTGAAGTTGCTGCATTTATATGTTTCATTGTTTGCTGAAATTGAAAGCTTAGTATGATTAGCAAAGCATTGGAAGTAGATGGTGGTTTCTCATTAAGCATGTAAGTATTAGATAAGAACTTTAAGTAAAGGTATCAACAGGTGTCTAGATGAAAATTGTTACCAAAAATTCTATGCCACGGAATGTATAGAAAAAATTCCATCTTGATATTTTAATACATCGTTAAATTTTAGGCTCCCTGGCTCTGAATCTTTTTAAAATTATATCAGTCTGTGAGCAAAATAACTCAAAAATGAAATAAGCTAGAAGGATGAAATATGATATGTGGTATTTACATAAAGAGAAGATTTTTATCGAATTTTAGAGAAAGTCTGTCTGTTGGCATCAATGCAAACATAACTCATTAACACAACAATCTAGATGGGAGAAATTTGATAAAGTTTTATCACCAGAATTAATTAAAGATGTATATCAAATTTTGGATCAAATTTTTAAAAGTTTTGATTCTCTGCCAGTCTGTCTATTCATGGGTTTGTAAATGCGATAATTCAAAATCAAAACAAGCTATATAAATAAAATTTGATGTGTTCTTGACATTAGAATTGTAGATCTCAATTAAATTTTGATTTTTCTTTTCAATTATTTTCTACTTTTTAGTCCTTAATTTTTGACTCAATATTATGAAATCTAGAAATTGATTTTGTTCACAAATTTACTACCAGGTGGCATCACTGGTACGGAATCAAAATTAATTGAGAACTAAGTTCTGAAAATCAAATTTAAATGACAATCAAAATAGCATATTGTCATTGAACATACACAAATATACACAATTTCAAAATTTTAGTCCATCAGGAAGTGAGTAAAAAAATCAATTAAAAATTGCATTTTTGCAAATGTGGGTACTTCCTTGTTATAGCGGCTCCCGATCCTACTTGACAAACTTCAGGGTAAGACTTAAGAACATGGTGCAGTCTCTCGCCAAATGTGAAACTTCGCGCCAACCATACCAAAACTCGCCAAACAGCCAGTTCAGAACAACAGCCATGAATACCAGATTTGGCGAGAAATCTCCAAAATTGGTGACCGCACTATGTTCTTAAGTCAAGCCAACTTCGGATTACACCAAGCAGATTGCAGCTACTGTCCTACCGCCACAAGAAAAACCCTGACCAGGGTAGTAGTAGACTAACCGAAGACAGCAGGGAAATGGGTAACAAATTTTTTCGGCAAACATTTGGCAAACTAAGTGCACTTCATTCAGTGAGGAATTTGTTTTCAACCAAAGTACAAAGAGAAATGAGATTTCCACTGGTTCTATCTGCAGCAAATGGAATAACGCCCTTTCCTACACCCCAAATGCATTGGAATATCCCGTTTCCACAACAACTGCCACCCGCATGTCTGGTGCTTTTCTTGTGGTAGTACGACAGTATGATCACATTTTAGAGCTGCTTATGGGGACTGCTATAACGAGGAAGTACCTAAACCTGAAACAAATGAAGGGCATTGATGGCGAGTCGGGGTGGCGGCAAAAGGGGGCAGTCACCCCCCTCCTTTTAGAGGGAAAAAATATTTGTTTTATTTTAGCTGCTTAAAACTAGGAATTATAAAAAGCCAATAGTGTTCATGAAAGCTATCTAATTTTATAGATAAATTTTTAAACTTTCTTGTCTACCCCCTATATTCCCAGGTATTTTTTAGATGTCTATAAATTTGTTGACTCTCACTTTTTCCACCCAATCGCCACCACTGGTGAAGGGTGTAAAAGTCTGATGAAAAGTGACAATTGAATACTTACTTTCAACAGTTGATGGGCAATGCTGATCTTTCAGAGTCAGCGCTTGTATATGATTCTCTAAATAAAAAAAATAATGTTTTATGACTAATAAAAATACAATCGACTATTTACAGACAGAATAATTTTATCTGTTTTCAACCTTCAAGTATTTTAAAGCTATGAAATCATGCACGTTATTAATTTTTTACAAAGTTCATTATATTCTGCTTTCATACAAATTAATTTGATTTTGTTTTATTCTGTTCTACAAGAAAAGACCACAAAAACTTCAAACTTACTTTATAACACAGATAAAATAATCTATAATACTCTATAGGTAAATAATTATATAAAGCAAACACAGATATCAGGTATTTTGAAACTCAATTCGTGATCAAACAATAAATCATTTAATTCAATAACAAGTTGCTTGACAAGCAAAATAACCACATAAAGCATATAATAAAATAAGAATATATAAGCAAATGAAAATAATAATATATAAACATAAAATAAGGAGCATAAACATCAAATAATAATCATGATCTGAAATCAACCACCTTGATATAAAAAAACACAGTAAAAGCTCCTATGGATCTTTAAATACAATAAAAGCTGAAATCAACAAGCAGGAGTGGTCTCCCCTAAACATTCTCGTATACTTCCAAAAAAGGTGCCGTTTCCCCTTCCCCGCGTGGATAAAAAAAATTTGAACCTACTGTAACCCAGAATCCAGTGACTGCCAGAAGCTTTTTCATTCTAGATTATAGTGATTGTACAAATATTTAGGTAAAGAATCAAATTCAAAGAGATGTGTAGAGATTAAAATGCATCTATCACACACTGCTAGGTTCCACTCTTGCCGGCTCAAGGAAAAAGTGACGTAATTCGTTCAATAGCTTCCGCGTGCGCAGAGATTGCTACCAGTACACATATGCATGGAGAATTGGACTAGAAAAATTAATTATGCAATTTGAACACCTTTTTTCTAATCGATTGACACAAAAATAGGACACAAATCTACAATTAAGGTAAGAGGGCCACATACCAATTTTCATTTATCTAAGTAATTTTGTTAAGAAGTTATTGCAAATAAAAATATGCGATTATACAAACCGACAAACAACCAACGGATTTGGTTCAAAATTTCATACGGACCTTCATTTTATGCGATAAATCAAAGTCAGAAAGATTATGCAGAACTCGGAAATTTATGCTTGCTATTTATTAGAATCAAGAAAAACTTAATACAAAATAACACCTGCTATAAAAGACAACTGTTTGCTTTCTACTTACCAATCGCATTCAAATCCATAAGTCCTGGAAAATAAAAACACACTTCTATAAATCATTGATTGTATTTTATTTTGAGAGATGGAAGACAAGAGTTGATGATGAGAACTTCGTTGAACGACGAGTTTCGGAACTTTTAGTAACAAGGGCGACCATCCTCGGAAGTTCTTGTTTGTTTACAAAATAAATAGATATCCAACAAGCCAGAGCTTAGTTGTTTGTTGCTGTTGAATGTATTGGAACTAAGCTACGGATTTAGAGAGAAAAAAAAAGAGATTGATGACGTCATGTGTTGGAACAGGTTACTGCTGCATGCTAAATGGACCTTATGCATGTAACGTCACATCCTCCGACACGTGACCTGCCGGCGGCAGCCATTGGTCAGTCTTAAATAGCTGACTCAGAACTGCTTTTATTTCTGAGTCACTTATAGGCTGATCGTTTTGTTTATTCCTCCACAGCTGTTTTTCTATACGCTCGAACCCAAACGGTGCATAAGGTCCATTTTAATGTTTTCCAGGATTTTTATTGATATTTGATTGATATTTGATTTTGATTGATATTTGATTACGTATTTATTTTGGTTGCTATTGCTACATTGGCTAAAAGTATCTTCTAGACGGAGAAAAAGTTATACAGGGTGATTATAATTAATGTATGGCCGAGTTTTCTGATTTGTTTATTTTGATTTCACAGAACTTCCGTGGTGAGGGTTCACTTCCGTTTTCCAGTAATCTCAAACTTACGGGTCTATTCTGGTACCCCCGGTTGGGTTGGGAGTTGGGTTGGGTTCCGTTGTTAACGTGCGTAACCCAACCCAACCGGGGGTACCAGAATAGACCCCTTAAAGCGATCGCCAAATCCAATTGGTATTCATATCAAGCGCCAAGTTCGAATCAATTCTTTCTTGAGTACACAAAGCGCCAAAAAGAGCGACAAATAATAATTATGGCAACCTTTCCACAAAATTAGGCGCTTATTTTAAGTAAACATTGAGAGCTACAAAAATAGCAACATAAAAATTTTATATTTTTAAAGCAGTGGTGTAGTCGTAAATTAAGCAGAGTCGGAACGCTCTGAGCTGATAGCACACTTGCACATAATCTTTGTCTCTGTTTTAAAAAACATCCGATTTTTAATAGTATCTCCGAGACCGTCCTTCTTTTTATTAATTCAATAAATCAATGATAATTTGTAAAAAAATAACATTTTATAAAAATTTTTGAAAAATTTTCCATTTTTTTACTAAATATAGAACTCACACTTTAAAGAAAACTATCGGGTCTATTCTGATACCCCCTGTTGGGTTAGGAGACGTCACTTTTTCCGCACGTTAACAACGGGAAAAGTGACGTCTCCCAACCCAACCGGGGGTACCAGAATATACCCCTTAGTTATTAGCGGAAATCACTCTCTCGTTGACTTCAAAAAATATTCTCAACACAAAAGTTAAAAAAAATAATGAAATCAAGAAAATAGTTAAAAAAATCGTATGCACGATCTATTAGCGCAATATATCCTCTCCTCTCTGAGTCTAGTTGGCTGAGTGGTTAGGACGAGAGATTTAGGAAGCGAGATGTTGGGGGTTCGAATCCGAGGCAGTCTTCGTACTCTGTTTTTGCAATGAGTTTGACGCGGCAAGCTTATGATAAGTTTGACGTGTGGTGACTAACTCGTTTGCGTTAACTTGTTTCAAGCTTGCACTCTTGCCGTGTCAAATTTGTTGCAGTTTTGCAGAGCAAGATTGCTGCAACTTTGCTGCAAATTAAAATTGCTATCTGGGAAATGTTTATCCCAGGTAGCACATAAAATTCGCGAAAGTAATATTATACAATTTTTTTCCCAATATTGAAATAGTGCAAAACGTAAGACTTTTTCAATATTGTACAATGTTATTTCTCCATAATATTGGATAATGTCATATAATACTGTATAATATTATACCATCTGTACTAATAATAAAAGAGAAGGTCTGTTTGTGTGTGTGTCTGTTGGCGGTGTACAGAACAGACCATAGAACATAGAACTACCAAATTTGGCACAGATATATTTTGGATGTTGTAGATGTGCACCTCGGAGCCGTTTTTTCGAAATTTTAATTAGAATTCTAATTAATTACAAATCAAGCGAAATTTTGGCGTTTTTCCTTAATAACTTCCGAAAATATTGCAGCACGAAACTCATTTTTACGCCATCTGAAAGCGCAAAAAATTATCTTTTCAATGATATCAATTAAATTGCCGTACAATTTTTTCTCTAATTTTAATAACCTTTTAAAAATATTTTTTGGCATAATTTACAATACTTTTCATTGTTGCAACGCATTTCAAACCGTTTGCATTGTTTAAATAAATATATAATTGCGTGTTTCTCTTTCATTGTTGAAAGCTAAGGTAATATCCTAATACATTTTGCTTTCATATTTTATTTCATCAATTATTTTTTTTAGAATCTGTAAACCAAGCTCTCTGAGATTTTAGGTGTATGAAGATATATATCCAGTAGGCTAAATGATTATGGTTGCTATGCTTTTATTCTTTTTTCAGCAAGTTTTAATTCAGTAAACATGCGGCTGGTCATAAAATGTGCTGCACCATTTCAATGTTGAAATCGAATGCATATTTTGGAAGAGGAATAGGAAAGTGAAGATGGCGCTGACAACCTGCATTTAGATGTTACATGGTATGGTCAGTTATTTGACTCCTTTAGGGACATTTCTGTAGACAATGAAAAGAACAAGTGCAAGGCAACTGAAAAAACATGGGTTAAATATCTACTACAATCTGCTTACGTTGTTAAGGGAACCATGAATATAAAATGATGCAAGATTCAATTGAAATCATATTCCCGGCGAACAAGCTGTTCGCCGAAGGCGGCTAGTCATAAATAAATTCCGATCGTAAAAATCCTATTTTTTCTCCCTTTTGGCAACATATTTATCTTTTGATCCGCGTTCTAGTATTAAATAATATTGTACTATACTGAATAATATCATATAACATTGAATAATATAACAATATACTGAATATTTTAAAAATACATTTTACAAGCCTGGAAAAATGTTAATCACTTAATTCCTAAACTTAAGGCTAACACTTTGTGACTTTTTGAACACCTTTACTTACAGCAAGCTTTGAACCCAAACCGGCACTTTGCCACTGGACCAGTGAGACTTGCACCAGAAAGCGTAAATGATGATAATAAAATGCAGTTACAGAGTTCGTATCTCTACGAAATTTCATGCACATTCACAATTAATACTGAATAGTCTTTTTAATTAAATTATCTTTTATCATTACAATTTCGAGTTCAAAATGAAATTTGAAGTCAAAGGGGAAGCAATTTTAGCTCTTACATCTAAGTTTGCTAATTTAATAAATTAAGGCAATAAGGTTTAAAAGTAATTATAATAATATGTTTGAAAGGTTTTAAAATAATTTTGAAATTTATTTATTCCTCTTTCAATGTATTACGAGACGCCTTTAACATTTATAATAACAGTATTGATTGAAAATCAAATTAAGATTGGCATCAAGAAATCACGTGCATATTTTTACGATGAGAATAACACTCAAAATTTTTTCCCCAGAACAATAGATAATCCATATGCGAGAGCTTTTTTATAGTTAACTTCCTTAACTGAATCCAGTACGCCTTTTATATTCAGTAAAACAAAATGATTGTGTAAATATTATTCAAATGAATATTTTGTAAAATATTTTTTCGGAACGATGATAAATGTAGTGTTACAGTATGATCATGCTGCCATATGTCGACTTTAAGAATAACTTCACCTTAAAATACTGATAAACGTCGATAAATGTAGAAATTAAAATACTGTATGCATTGTGCTGTATAGTATTATATAATATTCACCATCTTAAAGAATAATTGTTCCAGTGGAGTTTTTTGAAATAAAACCTCCAATCGAGTGATATCCAAGGTTAAAATGAAGATTTTTTTTATATAAAAAACATTGTTTTTATATTATTTGTGAAAATTTAATATCGCGGAAATACTGATACATACAATACTTTGTTACGCCATTTAGTGTTTCTTGGTGTTCATAATATTGTATAACATTGTGCAAATATTATATAATATTTCTGTGCTACTGGGAACATCTTTAATGCTTTTAATCCCTTTCCACAACCAATCGGCACTTTAATAAAATTATTAATTTAAATATTTATCATATTTTCGATGGAAAGCGTTAGACAAAGAGCGCATTATTTTAAGAATATATCTTGCAATTTCTTTTTCATATTTATTTCTCATAAAGAAAAAACAGTACCGGAACGGCGTTCCGCCTCCATCACACCACTGTTTTAAACTATCTTTAAGCCATAACATTAGAAAACTCCACTTTAAACATTAATTAATGTCTGCAAACAGAGTGTTGAAATTTGAAGGTTCCCATTGACTTAACATTATCACTGGAAGTTCATGTGTAAGGCGGAAGCTCTACTTCACCGCAAATAAAAGAAACAGGAAACTCGTTCATAGATATTTACAGCTCAGTTACAAAGAAATGACTTGGCCAAACGCAACACCATTAAACCCGTCATTCACGATCGTTCTACTCCACGCAACTGGAGAGGTGGCACCCCACAACATTCCATTTTTCAGTCAATTCATTTAGGTAGGTCCTTCAAGGGCTGCTCCACGCAAACCGCAAGCCCATCAGTTACGGGGCACTCCCATACCCTTCTGCATCTAGGTCTCCTTCCCCGTCTTCAAAACGCAAATCCCCGCCTGCTCCGGTTTCCTCTAGGAAGAGAGAGCATCTCCCTCCCCCACGTATCTACACCGGTCGCAATTCAGCATTTATGGCTCGGCAGTACAGATGAAGAACCTAGATATCCAGAAGGATTGAAAATCCGAACTTTCGACCGCGCCGCTTCAATTTTCATTTATTTTTCGCACTAATGACCGATTTTGGCGTGGAGCAGAGAACTCGTGAATATCCCCCCTTACGTACCA
>BGPR01029934.1:0-18976 GCA_013235015.1 Araneus ventricosus
AGGAAAATGGAAAGTAAAATTATCTTATAATTCATGAAAGGAAATCCCTTTCTGCTGTTAAAAGGTTACTGGTTTATTTTTGTCAAAAAAATCATTTTTATCTGTAATCTGTGGGGAAGGCTGTGATTTTGAATGTGTAGGATAAGTATTTATGTATCGCCGGAATGATAATTCTGTCTTGATTGTTTATTCTAATTAATATTTTTATCTCCCAATTCAGATATTTAAAAGATATTTTCATGCACAGAAGAAAAAGTTACGCACTGAAAAACTAAATTGGATTTATAAATATAATTCTGGGCAAGGTGGGGTTGATCAATTATATAAAATGAGAGAAACTATCGCCACAAACTTCTCAAAAAGAAATAGTGGTTCATTTTATTTGCAAATGTACTAACTAAATATATTTGTTTTTGGCTAATGCGTACAGCACCTCACGGGACACATAACCAACTAACTGATCTGTAGTTTCGTCTAGAAGTCACAATTATCTTTTTATGAACTGAAGCAAAAAAGGATGGAAATTAAACATGACCAAAAGTTGCTTATCGCAGCTAAAAAGTGATAGTCTACCCTATTAACACAAGATATTGTTTGAAAGCTCCATGACATTTCTCGATATTCTGAATGCTGTGCAGTATCGTGAATAGATCATACAAGTATTGTAGAGCATCTTGTGTTATTAGGGTAGTCATTGCCTTATTGTAATAACTCGGGTAACTATGCATTATTTGGAAAAAATAGCAAGATTACTATACAATAAGGGCAAAAAAAGGGTATTGCATTTGAACTACTTCCCAGAGTGCCATAGGATACCGTTATAAAGATTCATTTTCTTTTCTTTTTCGTAAAAATATATTTTTTATTCATTTAAATTCATAAATTTTTATTTAAATTTATATCTGTGCCTAGTTAAAAAATATTTTTTACAATACTTTGCTTATTTTTGATTCTGATCATCACTGTTTGCCATTTCAATGTCTAGTGTTATTAGCAAAAGAAGTGGCTAATGTTCCCATTTGGGAACATTATGAAAAACATATCTTACAATTTTTTATTCTTATTTTAATGATTGTTTTCTTTAAACTAAAGCATTAGAAGGTGAAAAAGACAAAAAAGTAATTAAAAATTAATCTGGATCTGAATTCAGTCTGTAAACGGTGAATCAAAATTCCCTGTTAGATTTCTAGAATAGCAATATGATTCTTTAGTACTTCGATTTCTCTGCTTACAATATAAATAACGAAGTATTATAAAGATTTTTATATATATTTTCACAAAAGTCTTTCCGTGAGTGTATGGTATAAACAGTCCAACACGCAGGATAATGCAGAATGAAGGTTTATTCACAAATATGCAGGAAATCACGTAGTACAGGTACAGGAAACAATAGTTCTTGCTCAGATTAGCAATGTAAACAGACAAAAATTCACAGATAATAACAGTTCCGCACTTTGATATTTAGCAATACAAAGAGTCAGCAAATAACTAATAACGGTAATAACAGCGCTTTCAATAGCGCTCAGCTCACCGGCTTCCTAGATCGCACTGCAGACGAAAGTCTAAAGTCTTTCCCAATGGATCAACACTACTCCCTCTGATCCAAACGCGGTTCTTATATACTCTCTCCGGTAGGTCGTGACGTCACATGAAGTTTTCTCGTATATTCCAGAAAAGGGTTGCATTTTCTGGAATCATCTATTTGTCGCCAAGGTCAGGGATCCAGGAACAGCCGCTGCCGTTACTCCATGCTTAACCTTGTAAAACTCTCTTCCCAACCATAGGATTAACATTGCTGGGAAGCGACTTTCAATGTTCGTAACAATATGCACTCGTGATAACTAACTTCTTTAACTCTTTAATCCCGAGGCGACATTTTTCTTCGACTTCCTTTAGAACCTGGGATTTTTGGGAGGCAACGACATGAAATGGACTCGCCCATCCTAGGTGGTCATTTTCCCCACCCCCTGCTATACCTTCACTTAAGGCGCAGGAGAATGGGCTGTGGTTCTGAAGGATAATCGGATCCCCTTACCTCGCTTTCTCCTAAGCGATCCCAGAACATCACCTCTCCTCTACAGAAGCCAGCCGCCTCAGACCGGTCTTCGTCGCTGTAGTCGGGAAATTTTTAGACCGCCCGGGACCGCCTTGCTCGATATTAGAGGGTTAAATTATTAAAACCGTGCTTTTATACGAAATTCAAAGAAAATATATTTTTTTTCTGCTCTTTTGTTTCTTGGTTAGTTTTAATTTTACAAAATTTTAATTACATTCTCTCCGTTTTCAAGTCAACTCAATTAAATTTTTAAATGATGTATTCTAAAATAACTCTGTTGCAACAAGATATAAGTGAAAATATTAAAAAAAATATATATAAATTGAATAATTATTTGTATAAACAATCATATATCACCAATTTATTCAGGATGTATGATCTCGAATTAGAAGAAGGCATGTCATGGGTCAAGATGTCTGTCTATAAAAAAATTGCTACTAAACTAGACCTGCCTAGTATAAAGCTATTACTTCAATATTTTTTACAGTAATATTTTTTAAAAATATTTCTTAGTCCATGATTTATTATGCACAATGTGGATGTCATGACCCAGAAATAGTAATTGAAAGGAGAGATGGATTGACATATGGATTTCTTATTAATTTCATGTTTAATTATGTTAACAAAAGAATTTTCACACCTTTAAATTAATAGTCTATTGGAATTAATTATTTTGAAATAATCATATTTATGGAATTCACTTAAATTTTAGTACATCACTACATATGTAGATGACGCCACTATTTAGAAATTGATTGCATCTTTAATTTTCAGAATTGCATCATATTATTTAAAGTATATTCTCATACAAAAATAAGTTACTATAATGATTATTAAAAATTAAATTTATAGTTTAATTTATTAATGATGTTTCTGTATAGTATATCTAACATATTTTAGTTATAATATTTTCACTATAAATGCGGAACTGTAATTGTATATAGCTCTTGGCTTTTTAATTGCTATGATTTTGAATTAGTAAGAATTTAGTTCTTTTCTCGTTCATTTCTTGAAATATTTTGGGATATTTAATCCTATACTTTTTGCTTTTTTTCCAAGCAGAAAGTTGGTGCTTATAAAATTCGAATTTAATGCGACATAATCAATTCCTAAGATCGATTGGCATTTGATTGTTGGAATTCCAAATCTGGGATGTCTTTTCCATAATAATAGTTTATAATCTAATTATCTTTCTGTTATTCATTGTATGATTATTAATTAGGTAATATTATTTTATATTTAATTTTAATTATTGGTTTAATAGGTGTATATACTGAAAATGTTATTTGAGTTTTAATTGTTTGTAAAATATTTAACTATATATATATATATAACTACAGCATTATGATAAAATTTATTCAATTAATGAAATTTTGTTTATCATTCCTGTTAATTCAATGAGTGTTATTTTAACAATGTATAGAAGAAGAAAAATCTAATATTTTGTATACACCTCAGTGAAGATAAATGCATCCAAATTTCGCACTTTTGCATATATTACTGAAATGATCTAAATTTAAATGAAAATCGTTTGCTATATTATTTGGTTGCATTACAGATTTCTAAGATTGGTAGAAAACTATTTACTTTTGCAGTTAAAACGAAATTCAACGAATGCGCAGTGTGTTCCTTTCACAGAATTAATATAGAGATACGCAAATGATATCGAGAGCTTCCTAAGACATCTTCTACATGTCTTCAGAGCACAAAAAGGCTACAATTCAAAAGCGAAGCTATTCCCTTCAGGAAAACGTCTATCGACTTTTATGTTTATTAAAACAAAAAGAGAAGATTATCGAATACAAGACCAATCTTCTATAAAAACATTTTCAAAAATATTTGGAGAAACCTGTATCTTCGAACCACCAGGAAGTTTTTGCAGGCTGCGTTTTTTCGAAGAATATGATAATAGAAATAAATCAGGATTCCGGCACGCCTTTAAAATACTTTCTAAACAAAGGAAAAGGAGGTTTCAGGAAAATACACTCGGAGGATTACGGAAAAAGGAATTCTTTTTCTAGCAGTGCTTTAAACAAATACTTCCTAAATCTTAAAGATTTGAAAGATAAATAAACTATTATCCTGGAAGATATTCAAACAATGTTGTTTGACTAAACCCTGAAAAAATCCTCTGTGGAATTTAAACAATCATTTTCTTTTTTCAAAATGCCCTAATACAGATATAAACAGAATTTTTTGATGGAAGTAACGCTGGAGATATAAAAGCTGTCTCTAAACAACTATCATTGCGCTTACATTTCTGGGCAACGATATTTGTCTACGAAAGAATGGCATGAGCGTGTAATTCAACTAGTTCAATAGTTTTCGATGAACTATTTACCTTGCATGGATATGAGTTAGTTTATCTAAAGATCCAAAAAATATACATTTTTACAATTTCTCTATCGAAATTTATTTTATTAATAAATTTAAGATTGTTATTTGAAATCGCTGTCAAGATGTTCCCATATGACTTTCGCCTCGAATTCTGGCTTGTACACTCAGGCACATTCAGTTTCTAACTGGAAAACAATTTATTTTATATACTTGATGGTTAAATAAGGAATATAAAAATCGTACCCAAAGTAATCAATATTGCAAATATTTCCATGAAACCTCTTTAGCACATTGCTCGTATTAATGTAGTTTTGCTGCGTTCCGTATTCATTAGTATACTTTGCAATATTTAAAAAATGCGTATAACATCGTAAGGATTTGATAGAAATACGCTTAAAACTACATAAATTAAAAGTTTTACTCATAGGAATCAAATTTCATAACAGAAATTTATTTAGAACGAAACGCCACCACAATCGTAACTAAAAATAATTCCTTCCAAACAAAATTAAGATTTGACTTTCTTAATGAGAAATTCCTGAGAAAAAAACAAAAAAACAGGGCTATTCTGTTAGAAATCTATGTACTATTTAAAATAATTGCAAACGTAGAGCATCAGTCCCCCATCCCCAGTAACTGGACCGATTTCGATAATTTTTATCTCATGACGTTCATATATATAGAATTCCTATAATTATCATTTCGAGTTGTACAAATATTTTTTTTAAAAGTTGGAATTTTGAAAATTTTTATATATTTAAAATTTAAATTATACAGTCTGAAATTATAAACATAATGATATGTTAAAAAGTTTATAAGATTTCATTAAAAAGTAGACTATTATACAGTACAACTAAAGTAAATAGTGCTAATTTCAGTTCACAAAATCCAAACGGCGTTACTCAGCTTCAACGCAAATATTCCTCGCTAAACTCCTAGATTTTGGCAATCAGCGTCAAATTCTAATGATTTTAATCAAAAGATATTTATTGCATTGATGGCAGAAATATTTTTATTATATGCATTCATCATTTGGAAAATCTGTTACATATTTTATCTGACCACACACATTATTCATATTTCATAGCAGTGAAAAAGCGAAACAATTCAATTTAAGAAAACAAGGCATTCCATCAAGAAACAAACGAAAGCGCCACTCAGATATGGATATAATTCCTCTGCATAAAAAATATTGTTCCCGTCAAGCCAAATAAAACATCAAATTTACATAAACTCATGAAATAAGATGCAAATGCTGGTTTATTCAACCACAGGATTGGAATGTCTGTTGCTATGACTACTAGGCATTAGCTGGGGGAACATTTTTCCCCTTGCCATTCCGATGGAAGAAGTAATTCGCAGCTATGTGAGATTGAAATGTGGATTACATCCAGATAAACACATGACGATAAGGTCGATCAAAACATTGCCCCTAGGTCCATCAGTGTGATAACTTATTTTTTCTCTCTTTGTCACAGTTATAGCAAGACAACCCTTCTTATTGCTTTGAGTATTTGCAACAAATATTTTTTATCTGTTCTTCTTTGAATGCAATTAATGATTGGATTCCAGAAATATTTAATGAACCAGAAACGAAGGGAAAAAATTTAAGTCTTTTCTGCTTTTGCTTTTATTACAGAAAGATGAAAATCACTTACAGATAATTTAAATAGATCTTTTAATTTATTTCTCACATAATATACCGAAATAAGTTTTTTATATGATTAAATCAATGAAGGAGGTAGTATGAAAGAAAGCAATATTTACATAAGATACGTAAGGATTAATTTTACTTTGAATTGAAATTTACCCATAATTAGTTTTCAATCCTGCAAGAAAAAATCATAGCACAGTACTATTAAATCTGAATTCTGATATAATTGTTTTACACATGATATGAATATCTACAGTGTTTAATGAAATCGTCATCCTGCTTATTTTGAAACCACTGATATTCCTGAACTTGTTAACTAAAATTTTCGTAAACTTTGAATAATCAATTCGATTATATATATTTCGAAAATGATTTAATCAGCAATTCCCTATCTTTCTGAAATGTAACATCAAAGAAAATTAAATTTAAAAATATTATTTCGTATTTCTTTTTGAAATCTCATAATTTATCTTTTAAAGTTTTGCATATCTTTAGAAGTTTTGAAATATATTAGTCTAACTTAAGAAAAATATAAGTAGTTAGATACAAAGAAAAATCATATATCTTTGGACTTTTTTCCAATTTTCAAATATTTTTACATTGGAACTTTTTTCTTTAATTCTAAAGATTTTCTGGAAGCCGCGTGTTTCATCTGGAAGTATTAGCAGCAAAAGTTATAGGTACCTCACAATCACGTTCTCTGCCCTCGCTATTTATGTTAATATTTATGTAGACGATTATGTTTCAGTATGAGTTATATAATATTTATATTAGGTACAGTCAATAAACAAGTATTCAGAGGATATCTCACAGTGATTATGTAGCAAAATTCATAAGTATTTCCGTAATTATTTAGGAATTTCTAACATTGTGACCCAGATAGCAATTTTAGTTTGCAGCAAGCTTGCCACAAATTTGTCATGACAAGAGTGCAAGCTTGCAGCAAGTTAACGAAAGCTCCGAAGTCACCATGAAACGAACTTGCAGCAAGCTTGCCACAAGCTTGCCGTGCAAACATATTGCAAATTATAGCAAAAACAAAGTACGAAACACAACCCGGGATAGAACTCGCGACCTCCCGGTTCCGAAGCGGAGACGCTAACCATTGAGCCAGTTGAACTCTGAGAGGAGAGGATAGATTTCGCTAATACATCGTTCGATTCGATTCGTATACGATTTATATTTAACTATTTTCTGGATTTCATTAATTTTTTGAGTTGAGAATATGATTTGAAATCAAAGAGAGAGCGATTTTCGCTAATAACTTCGTTTTTCTAGTAGAATAAATTATGAAATTAGAGTTCAAAAGTAATTACTTTAAAATGGGACAAAATAGTTATTATTGTTCAGCAAACACTGACTGTTTTTTTAGATTTAATTTTGTTTATAAACGTTAAAATTTCAACATTAAGAAAAAGGCGATATAGTTTTCTTTGAAGTGAGAGTGATATATTTAGTAAAAAGATGGAAAATGTTTCAAATTTTTTTTTTTATAAAAAAGTTATTTTTTTCACAAATTATCATTGATTTATTGAATTAATAAAAACGAATTACGGTCTAGGAGATGCTATTAAAAATCGGATGTTTTTTAAAACAGAGACAAAGATAATTATCTCTTTATTGCGCCATCTTTGCAGGAAGCTTGTTTTGAAAAATTGCAGTAAGTTTGATTTGCAAGGAGGTGGCGCTATTTGTCACATCAAACTTGCTACAAGTTCGATTCAAGTTTGACGCGTCAAATTTTGCCATGACAAGTCAAAATCAAACTTGCTGCAAACTTACGTGCTATCTGGGGACGAGCTCTGATAAATCCTTCCACTGCCATTCGAACCGATTGCGAATCCAATACTTGCCTTCATTGTCCAATTAAAACCTTCATCTACGCAGTGTTTGTTGAGATTAGGGAAGTTGTGGTAGTCGTATGGGGACAAATATGGACAATGAGAAATTGGGAGAGGTCTGCATTTCTCGCATGAATATCTGGAGACGTTTCTATCTAGCGTTGGTGGTGTGTGGGTCTTTCATTGTTGCTCAACTGGATGTTACCACGAGAACGTTTACTGGAGAGTTTCGATTTTATTGCCTTTCTGAGAAGCCTTAACTTTTCATAATACTAATCAGCTCTACAATGGCCATAATCCTGCTGTTCTTTTGGATCTTATTTGACCCGAAACGATTTCCAACTTCTTATGAAAAACGACAGTATAGATATATTTTACAGATATTTCATGACCTTGTTAGTGAAGGTGGTATGTTATTTCTCTGAACAGGATTTTCTTTTATTTATGTATTTTCTGTCAATTTTGTGAAATTGTATTAATGTAACGTTCGGGTCAATATGACCCGATTCTCTTTTCTCTTAATTTTATGCAGAAACTTGCACAGTATACCGAGTTCCCACATATATCCGTTACATCCCCCCCCTTAACTTCTAAACGATGACAGCTTAGGCCATCAAGTTGGTGTCTAGGTATAGTAAAAAGGCTATGCGTTACTCAAGGAGACAACTTACAACGCCATCTATCGGCAAATTTTGGAATGGTCCTATATCGAAAACGGTACGAGATACGGGGAAAAAGTCAATTACAAGATTGTAGAGCGTCTTCGATTTAGTACGAAAATATACCTTGAGCGCACTAATGCTGAAAGCGCGCATTTGTTTGTTCGTATATTCGGAAATTAAATTTTGACGTCATAAGACTTAGATAAAAGCAGAAAATGTTATTTTTCGGGCAAAAAATGACCCATTATACTTTTTCTTGTGGGAATAACTCAAACAGCAGGTGTATGGACCTTTCCGCCAACATTGCAGGACGTATTATTGTTGCTTGTGTTTGCGCACCAACTATATGCTGAAACGTGTGCTAAGTGAAATTTAAACAAAGACTCAAATCTGCATTGTGGATGACGGAGAGCACTTTTAACACCGAAAATATATATATTATGATAACTAATTGTTTTTTCTCTTTTTAACCCGTTTAGAGACGTCACAGTTTTGGAAATCGGGAACAAAAAAAATGTGCACTTTAAACGTTCATTTCTTCGTATTGATTTGTACACGGTTTATTTCTGTACTAAATCGAAGACGCTCTACAATTTTGTAATTCCGTATCCTTCTTCCCGTATCTTGTACTGTTTTCTAGATAGGACCGCTAATTACAAACTTTACCGATAAATGGCGTTGTAAGTTGTCTCATCGATTAGCGCATAGCCTCTTCACTATACCTAGACACCCACTTTATGGCCTAAGCTGTCATCGTTTAGACGTTAAGCGGGGTGTAACGGATATAAGTGAGAACCCTGTATTATTAATTCAAAAGGAAACGACATAAATGAATTTCTAAAAGTCATTTAACGTGTTTTGCATAAATAGAAATGTGCAGTCAAGGTCAGAGAAAACGATAACTAGGTCACGTAATACGATATCTGCAGTAAGCTTGTAGGGTGCAGTATCGAGTACCTGTTGTGCGTTGTGTGAGAACGCAACATACAGAGAGAAATACCGATAACTCGAGACACTGTATTGACGTGAAAAAAATAACAATTCGTAGATATTTGAGTGACACTGAAATAGCTTAGCTTATGGAACCACCTGACTGCGAAGTGAGAGACATTTCTGAGCATAAAAATGATACAAGTGAGGGAAGTGAAATGTTTGATTATGATGACAATATTGTTACTCAAACTGTTCATAATGTGCAGCATATTCAGTCCAAACATCAAAATATGAACAGTGGATGCGCCTCCACGTTCCGGCTGCCTGATTTCTGATAATTTTATAAAAGCAGATCTCCTCGCATAACTAGGTATTCAACATGAAAAATAAGGGTTGTAAAAAGTGAATTTGAAACTCTGTTAAGTCTTACAATCTAGAATGATATCATCAAAAATGTCAATTATTTAAGGCGAAAAGGTATATGGAGAAGAATGGATCATCATTCTTGTGAGCACAATGCCTTATGATAAATAAATTAGTAATACACTTCAGAAAAAGGCGGATATTTTATTAGAGTACAGTAACACTAAAAGATACTCTTGAAAACTTTTGATTTCATATATTCTTAAAAGGGAAAATAATTAGCCGGCCAATTCTTTTATTTTATAATAACCTGGATAGTTCTGCTTATAATGCAATGATTCTCTGGGCATCAATCAATTGCAATGAAATGAAAACAAATTAAGGAAATGTTCGGTTTTAGAAGAACTAGGAAAAATATTAATTGCTTCATATATTTAGGCAAAACAACTTCTCTAAACTAAAAAAAAAGTCACGTAATATAGTCAAAAGAACACAGGATAATATATAATTTGATTTTAACATCCATTGGGAATTTATAGCTGAGCAATAAATTTCCCAATGTATGTTCAGTCAATTAAGCAATGATAATAAATCAAACATATTGTCCAAGAATTGCAAAAACATACCTGCAAGCAACACGTACCACATTTTTGTTTAAATTTTAAATAATAAGGAGGTAAGATTTTAAAAAAAGTGTTTTAATTCATCTTTTATTTTATATACATATGCTTCTATTTACATATTCATTGTATTGTTTTTCAAATATTTAAAGTTTATTCTGTTAAAATTATCTTATTTATCTCTAAACATAATGCAGTTTTGGAAACATGGATAAAATAGGCCCTGTACTTGGTAGATATTGACCCGAACGTTACATGTGCATAGTAAATGCGAGCAGAACAGCAGAGTTAAATGTATGCTCCAGTATTTCGACGAGGAGCGGTTCTTAAAAATCGCAGAAGAACGTAAGCGTTACCTTGCTGACACTAGTATGGGAAGTTTTGGACCCTCTTCCCAGATAGCACGTAAGTTTGTAGCAAGTTTGATTTTGACTTGATATTAGCTTATCATAGCAAATTTGACGCTTTAAATTTGAAGAGAACTTGTAGCAAATTCGCCGTGACAACTAGCGTCACCTTCCTTGCATTGCAAGTTCACCGTGACAAATAGCGCCACCGCCTTTGCAATGCAAATTTGCAAAACAAGATTGATGCAAAGATAATACAAAGAGATAATTATATTTGTCTCTGTTTTATAAAAAACATCCGATTTTTAATAGCATCTCCTACACCGTCCTTCTTTTTATTAATTCAATAAATCAATGATAATTTGTAAAAAAACTAACTTTTTTATAAAAAAATTTTTGAAACATTTTCCATCTTTTTACTAAAAGTTTTACTTTAAAAAAAACTATATCGCCTTTTTCATAATGTTGAAATTTTAACATTTATAAACAAAATTAAACTGAAAAACAGTCAATGTTTGTTGAAAAATAATAACTTATACATTTTGTCCCATTTTAAAGTAATTACTTTTGAACTCTAATTTTATAATTTATTCTACTACCAAAACGTAGTTATTAGCAAAAATCGCTGTCTCATTGACTTCAAGTCATATTCTCAACTTAAAGAATTAATGAAATCAAGCAAATAGTTTAAAATAAATCGCATACGAATCGAATCGAACGGTGTATTAGCGAAATCTATCTTCTCCTCTCGTAGCCGAGCTGGCCGAATGGTATCGATGTTAGGCTACCAACCGGTAGGTCGCGAGTTCTATCCCGGGTTGTGTTTGTACTCTGTTTTCGCTATAATTTGCAATGAGTTTGCAGTGAAAGTCTGCTGCAAGTTCGTCCCATGGTGACTTCGAAGCCTGCATTAACTTGCTGCAAACTTGTTTCGCACTTGCACTCTTGTCGTGACAAATTTGCTGTAAACTTCCAGATTTGCAGTGCAAGTCTGCTGCAAATTTGATTCAAACTAAAATTACTATCTGGGTTTGGGCAGGGGAGTCTGTGTTTTTCCAGTTTCGACTCTGGCTGAAAACACAGTCGCCACATTTCTTCACCGGTCGAAAATGCTGAAATGAAGTCGACCCTTTACTCGTTATAACTCTGAAATATCCTCTACTTCGTTATTTATAGCCTTTACCTAATAGTTTAGTTGAGAGATTGCATTTTAATTATAAAATACTTACATTTTGCAGCGAATTACTCCTCCGTTGATTGATTATCGTAAACCCTAGATACAAAAAAATATTCAGAACGATTGTCTGAACATTTAACCTTGCAGCCGTATAAAGAACTGTCGGAACCAACATCTTGATCACCACACATCTAGAGGAAGACAAAGTAAGATTTTTTAAAACCGGAATTGCATAGAATCTCAGATAGAATTGAATAGATGCCACAGATTGCATGTAGAACCCCTTTCATTTCAAATGTTAGAAAGTCAATAAATTGTAATTTTTAACAATAAATATTTATTAACACCTCCAGTAGAAATTATGATTTGTTACTAAAATTTTTATTTATAAATAAATAGTAAAATTTATTAATTAATATGAGGAATTAATAAATATTTAATTTATATTTTTACGAAGCATTCTTTGTTCGTATCCACATCACGTTGCCATCTATGAACATTCAAATACATTACAAGTGAAAATAATGATAACTGTTAATTATTAAAAGCAGGTTACTCCCATAATACTGAAGGGCATCACAAGCAGGAAATAGTTAAACCCGAAAGCTCTCTGAACAGAAGAAGCAAATAGTATTGCAGTAAACATTTTTCTTCTAAATAACCAATTTATCCATTGACAGTAAGGAGCCTAACATTATTTGAATTAATTATAAATGTGGAAATGCAGTTATATCTTTCCCTTAAATTATCTATTCACTCTTATATTTCACTAAGTGAGATGTGCATTAATCATAAGCCGGAACGCTTAAAAACACTGTTGTCTTTAAAATTGCATTCTAAAGCACAACAAATGAAAAGGAAAATATTCCTCTTTGATAAAGATATAATTATTCTGTATAAAAGAAATGACCGATAAGCCATAATTTTTTCCCCGAACCCTATATCAAGACAGAAGCTTAAAGCATCCCATCAAATAACATGACACCTCCTAGTTTATTCCAGAAATGGGTTGGAATATCGGTCGCTATGGGTACTGTAACCGATGGGAGTCAACATTTCCGGATGCCATTCCGTCGAAAGAAATAATAACGACTACAGTGAGAGTGAAACAAGGACTTACGTCCGGATAAACTTGAGATAAAAAGAACAATATAAACATTGCCATGAGGTCCACGGTGTCATAACTTATTTCATCCTACGAATCTAGAAAACACTACCGGCTGTTGTGTTGCTCCAGAACAAAGGTTGTTTTATCATTGTTCCATCCAACGGGAAGAATGAATGGAATCCAGAAATATTTTAACGGATCAAAAACGAGGGGAAAAGAATAATAATAATAATAATAACGTGGGAAGTATTAATGGTCTGAATGAATGCGTGCGCAGAACAGCATTGCGATAATTATTGAGGATTCTAAATGAAAAAAATAGTAAAACAAATAATTCGCAAATTCTGCCTGCAACAAATAAATACATATGTAGAAACAAATAGCGCAGTGATAAAAAAACTATTTTTAAATCTTAGCAATTTTATGACATAATATATTTCAGAAGCACTCCAGAAAAATCTCAAAGATGCATAGCTATTGAAAAAAGCACAGAAGTACGAAACTTTCGAATTTCAAATGCACGTTTATAGTGATTCAAAGTTTTCCTTAAAGAGACATTAACTTTTTCAGTTCTGTAGCAAAAATAAAGAAAAATGTATTTTTTTCTGTAAGTTTTCAAATTCCTCAGATAAAATATATCGTATTTTCCTTTTCAAGGCATAAAATAAATTGCTAATTAACTTCCAACAATATTACAGGCACTAAAAATGTAATTCTAATTTACTTTACATTTTGACATGGAACGAAAATTGTTGTCAGAATATTTTGATAGCGACAGAAAGTAACCTCAGAAAACTATCACTAAGCCTTTATACTAAGCAACCGTAGCTACTAGGCATAAAATATCTTTTCTTCCTCTGGATTCAATATTGCAAAAAGTAAAGCAGACGTCATGAAGTTAAAACTAATTTTTCCATCTGTCAATAATATGTAATGAGCATTCCAGTTCTGAAGAACGAGTCATTTTTCCTTTTTTCGAGAATGCCAAACGATTTTCTCCGTCTAGAATACTAGAGAAAAAAATATTTCGATTTCTAATTTAACTTTCTCGTCTGAGACTCATAATTACTTTCGAGAAAATACGAAACAAGAATAAATTGTCGTCTGTTAAATAAAAACAATTTCGAAGAAGAAATTTAATTAGGGAGAAAAATATTAAAGGAGGTGAAGTTAGACACTGAATTTAAATTCTTTAATCAAAATTCCTTTAAAATTAATATTTGTTAATTTATATACATATTTTTTTATAAATATTAATTTTGTTTAAGTCAATTATATAAATTGAAATGTTTATAATGCAAACTATAAGGTAATCAAGAATTTTTATTATTATTCAAAGTAACACAATAAAAGATTATTTTTAAAACGATTTTTGTCCCAGTTAGACTTCAGCTGATTAAATTTACATTTTTATCTTTTCTGTGAACTAGTTAAGTGCTAAATTCTGTTACGGATTCTTTTAAATCAACCCAACTTAAATTATTTATTCTTTTTTAAGGCATTACAAATATTTTTATTTGGAATTCCTTGAAAAAAAGATTAAATAGTAACTAATAATTAATTAATAACTAGATTTTTTATTCATTCACATTCATGTTCTTTTCAACCTCCATTGAGTTCCTTTATGATATGTTTTTATTATATAAAATGTTAATAAGTTCATTCCCGGAACTAAGTTTGTAAATTTATTAAGGAATATCTTTCTTCTATCAGTTGAAAATAAATTAAAAAAATTAAATCTAAGAATCTGTGCATTCTTTAAGATATTGCGCAATTTCAAATTTTTTATGGAAGACAGAAACAAAGTTTTGAAGATTTCTTGTAATTTAAGTACTTTTCTTATTAAAACAGTGCTTAAAAAAACAAATACAGTACCTAAATGCAAATTAAACTTTTCTTGAATTCAGTTTAATAATTATTGACGAAATGCTAATTTATATAGTTATTTTTATACGTTCTCGAATTAAAATGTTTATAATTGTTGAAAACAAATATAAGTCTCAAAATAATTATTTAATTTCTTACAAAGCGTTCCTTTGCTGTGCCATAAATTTTTAATCAGAAAGTTAGTACAAATTTCAAAATGCTGTATAATTTTCAATTCACGCAACGTTCCAGAAATATCCAACAGGAAAATTGAGAAAGAATGCTAAATTTAAAAGTCAACATTTAAAAAACATAAACATATACAAAGTTCCTTATCGATGCCTTTATAAATAACAATATGAAACTATAAACATCATAAATTTAAAAAATGCTCAATAATACCACCCAAAGAAATCGAATGATACACATTTAACATTCCACTTAATTCAGTTATTCTTGTTTTAAGTTTATCAACGTTAATCAACTGTGGAAAGGAAAAACACTTCATCTTTTATGCACCTCAATAGACAAAAATCACAGAGGGTAAGGCCAGAATCTCAAGAGGGGACCAGTGAAGAATAACCCTTTAGTAATCAAATTAATTTAAAACATACATTTCCATAATTATCTATTAAATTATGTTTAAGACCTGAAAATTAAGATACTGTATTGTAAAATTAAATTCCAGTTATTTTTTATTCTTATGTATTTAGAAAAAAAATATAAAATTTTCGGTACAAAAGCATTTTTAAAACCTCTTCTAAAATTAATATTAAAGATTTCTTAGATATAATAAAATATCAAAAAAAGAGAATACTTTCCAATTATTTGCATTACAGAAAAAGAAAATCAAAGAAGAAATAAAAATATTTGAAAAATGACAACATTTTTATTTCAAAATTTGGTTAAAATGCTGCAAATTCTTGTTGAAAATTGTTTAGGATTTTTGGAATGCCTGTTGACGTTTTGGACAAAAGAGAAAGAGAAGCAAAAGAATGCATTCGGTTTAACGATGGAAGTGAAATGTCACTATATTAAGCAGGGCATTCATTGCTATTCCACTCCACGATTTTTGGAACAAGGGAAGGGAAAATCTTTCGTCAATATAAAAATCTGATGAAATTTGGCACAAATAGATAGTGCTCCTGGAAATCAAACGAATATGATATCCAAATAGAATATGGATTGGAAGGCCACTTTGATTCTTCGAGGCGGTAATAAATCACCCGTTGAGAAGGGGAAAAGTGCGTGGGAGTCAATCTGGGACTTTGAACCTTCCCATACAAGGGTTCCCAAAACAAACTTTGGAGCCTCCGTGCATGACTTGCCTAAATCTATCGACTGGAATGAGTGGAATACAAACCAGTTATTAGTACAAATGGACTACCAGTGAATGACCAATTTTATATATAGGTCGCTTGCTGTTAATGGGATAATCTGGTCAAAATCTGATATGTTGCAATTTAACAGTTGATGTATATTTTTCTCAAGTATCTTCAAACAGATAAACGGTAAACGACCTCTCTAAAGCTGGGTATTCCTCCATCCCATTCCAGTTTCCCAAAAGCTGGTTTGTATTCCACTCATTCCAGTCGAAACATTTAGGCAAGTCATTCACGACTGTTCCAAAGTTTGTTCTGATAAGCCTTGTTGAGGAGGTTCAATGTCCCAGAAATACTCATACCCACCTCCACATTCCCCACACGGGAGATTTCCACGTTTTCTTTCAGCATGACTTAGCCTCTTCTCGGAGTCCCCATCTAGGCAGAGGTTTTGTTCTCCAGCTACCCCACGAAGCGAGGTGTCAAAAAGCAATCGGGAAATTCCAATTTGATTTCGAACTATTCGGAATTCTATCAGTGTAATCCATTTGCGCCAATTTTCATCAGTTCTCACATTGACGAAAGGTTTTCCCTTCCCCTGTTCCAAAAATCGTGGAATGGATCTGCGGTGATTATCCCGCTTTACAAATGGATGAAATATCAGTACGTTCCCCTCAGAACGAATTTTCAATCTTCGGTTGCAGATAATACAGCCTTTGTCATGTCATAAATGGTGTGCAATATAAGTTGAAATTTTAAGCTTGATATTGTTGCAGAATGCAGTGGCAGATGCAATCGAGCCAGACGTTCATGAAACAAAAAAAATCAAGCCTAAAACTTTATCATACAATGATGCTTCAGACCAGAGGGTTCGAAATTTCCATTGTGCGCTCTCTCTCTCTTCCACACACACACACACATTTGTTTAGTTCTATTACGCATTGAAGAATATTGTGCATTGACTTTATTATAATATTAATTAAAATATTCATATATAGAAAGAGTTATATTTTTTACCGATAAAAAGTAAGTAGGTAAACTGTGGTTTTGTTATAAATATAGAAAGAATATTTCGCTAGAATTAAACTACCTATTCATGATATCTTATGTTAATTGATATTTCTTTGAAATTTCAGGAATGGTATTTATTAGGGGTGAAGGAGGGTAATTCTAGTGATGCGATTGGCGTGATTTAATATGTTTACGAAGAATAAATTGTTTCCCAATATACATTTGCATGCAACGCTGTGAAGGTAAATAAATCAAAATTTTTGTATTTTTATATGCATTGCTAAGATGGACTGACGTGCAATTAAACTCCTCTGATTTTTTATTTGTTTATATCACAGATTTCTAAGCAAAAAATATCTATTTACTTTCGCAATAACATGGGAAGATGGAATTTTTACAAATATGGCATGCATTCTTTTTACAAAAATAATCTGACTTATGTAAGCTATTTAGATGACTCTTATCTCCGTTCTGAAAGGCACAAAAACTCAAAAATATCGGAGCCATTCTCTAAAGCAAATTGTTTATTGATTTTTGTTCGCTTTAAAATAAGAACAAAAGTTTAAAAATTGCAAGGGCAATCTTCTAAAACTAACCCAACAAATATGGCAAGAATATTTCTTCGAGCTATCCGGAAATGTTTAAAGTCGGCGTTTTCCCAGAGAATGAGATAAACGAAATAAATCAGGATTCCGGCTATTCTTTGAAAATGCTTGATAAGAAAAGAGAAAAATCTGCTTCAGGAAAAGACTTTTAGAGGATTACTGAATGAGAATTTCTTTTCCAGTCAGTATTTTAAACAAATATTTCCAAAAGAAAAGCAGCATTTGTAGAGATAAATAGAATATTAGTCTGGAAAACTTCAAGTAATGGAGTTTGAGTAAACCCAGTAAAAATACTCAGGTCTCTCTCAAAATACCCAAACACAGATATAAAAAAAATTAACGAAAATATCAATGACACATATATATATTGTCCGTTCCAAAACAACTATCATTGTTCCTCGTATTTCCGGTCAGCTCTATCTGGTAACCAAACAAGGATGGTGTGTTACGATATTTACTTCTTCCCGAAGTAAAGACCATTTGGTAAACACAATCTTCCGAAATCCTTCCATGAATGCCTGCAATTCAAGACTAAGCGGAAACTATGATACTGACAATGACAGCGAATAATCATTGTAAAGTATCAAATTTAAATCCTTTAAAATTCTTTGTAAAATATAAAATTTAGAGCAACTCATCAAATATGATGCAAATGCTGGTTTATTGAGCCATAGCACTGGAATTTCGGCAGATACGGGTAAGAAGATTAGCTAGGGCCCCATTTACGTTTGCTCATTCCACTGGAAGAAATAATCCCGACTGCTATGAGAGTGAAACAAAGACTTACGTCTGGATAAACACGTAACCATAAGGACGATAGCCTTATGGGTCTATCAGTGGGATAAATTATCTTTAACTCAATCGATACTAGAAAGTCCCAAACGTCCTTTCAAGGAAAAGACGGCGGCTGCCCTACAGTCCTAATATCACAGCGAAATTTCCACACCCTATCGTTAAGTGTGATTGATTTCACACCCTCGGATGGCTCCTTCTTCTTTAGATTGACCTGCCCAGATGGGTTTGGAAATAAGGAGTGTTTTATTAGAATTCGGAAAATGCCAGCTTTCATTGTGG